>JAWPHD010014594.1:0-60305 GCA_037043455.1 Cyrtodaria siliqua
GTGCTATACATGGTAGATTATACAGATCATGCATTACTTGGTAGATAATTCAGATCATGCTGTACATGGTAGATTATACAGATCATGCATTACTTGGTAGATAATTCAGATCATGCTGTACATGGTAGATTATACAGATCATGCATTACATGGTAGATTATACAGATCGTGCTATACATGGTAGATTATACAGATCGTGCTGTACATGGTAGATTATACAGATCATGCTGTACATGGTAAATTATACAGATCGTGCTATACATGGTAGATTATACAGATCATGCTATACATGGTAGATTATACAGATCGTGCTATACATGGTAGATTATACAGATCGTGCTGTACATGGTAGATTATTCAGATCATGCATTACTTGGTAGATAATTCAGATCATGCTGTACATGGTAGATTATACAGATCATGCATTACATGGTAGATTATACAGATGCTGTACATGGTAGATTATACAGGTCGTGCTATACATGGTAGATTATACAGATCGTGCTGTACATGGTAGATTATACAGATCATGCTATACATGGTAGATTATACAGATCATGCTATACATGGTAGATTATACACATCGTGCTTAACGTGGTAGATTATACAGATCGTGCTGTACATGGTAGATTATACAGATCGTGCTGTACATGGTAGATTATACAGATCATGCTATACATGGTAGATTATACAGATCATCAGTGTTCCCACTGACTTTTTCATTTGGGGGTACATGTACCCCCTACTGTTAAATTTTGGGGGTACACTACAAATTTAGTGGGTACACTATGAATTTTTAAGATTGTTAAACCTTTCAACATACTTTATTTGCTACTGAAGGCATTACAATACACAGCACAGTGTAATATTGAAGTTGACAACAGTTACAGTAAATCATTTCGTTCAAGTAAAAATGTAATACCAGTCAACACGTTTGCGCATCTATAAACAGTACACGGGAGAGACGAAACACGATTTGAATTAATTATTTGATCTTCATTTATTCTATTAAGTTTTTATTTTAATTTTAAATATACTTACTAAATCTGAAAAAGAAATAAGTCAGAACCACCAGAATGAGATGTCGATGTTTTCTCTACTTTCATTTAGGTAGCGCGTGCGCTTATGACGTCATAACCAATCATCGTAGTATGCACTAGAGGGATAGGGCAATTGACGCAATTACTCGGGATAATGTTTTCGTAAACAAAGCGTTTTAGTTTCGTTTTGATTTTTCAAAAAATATTCGGACAAAGTGGACGAGAATTTGGAAATCTACCGACGGTCATGCTTTCTTATTATCGGACTTGTATTTTTTCTGTGCGTGCATGCACGTACGAGGTCAGTTTTCTGTGCGTGATTTTTTGTTTTCATGCGTGATTCACGCACATATGTGCGTGAATGGGAACACTGATCATGTATTACATGGTAGATTATACCGATCGTGCTGTAAATGGTAGATTATACAGATCGTGCTGTAAATGGTAGATTATACAGGTCATGCTGTACATGTTAGATTGTACAGATCGTGCTATACATGGTAGATTATACAGATCGTGCTATACATGGTAGATTATACAGGTCATGCTGTACATGGTAGATTATACAGGTCGTGCTGTACTTGGTAGATTATACAGGTCATGCTGTACATGGTAGATTATACAGGTCATGCTATACATGGTAGATTATACAGGTCGTGCTATACATGGTAGATCATACAGGTCATGCTGTACATGGTAGATTATACAGGTCGTGCTGTACTTGGTAGATTATACAGGTCATGCTATACATGGTAGATTATACAGGTCATGCTGTACATGGTAGATTATACAGGTCAGATCGTGCTGTACATGGTAGATTATACAGGTCGTGCTGTACATGGTAGATTATACAGGTCGTGCTGTACTTGGTAGATTATACAGGTCATGCTATACATGGTAGATAATACAGGTCGTGCTGTACATGGTAGATTATACAGGTCGTGCTGTACATGGTAGATAATACAGGTCGTGCTGTACATGGTAGATTATACAGGTCATACTGTACATGGTAGATTATACAGGTCATGCTATACATGGTAGATTATACAGGTCGTGCTGTACTTGGTAGATTATACAGGTCATGCTATACATGGTAGATTATACAGGTCATGCTATACATGGTAGATTATACAGGTCGTGCTGTACATGGTAGATTATACAGGTCGTGCTGTACATGGTAGATTATACAGGTCATGCTATACATGGTAGATTATACAGGTCGTGCTGTACATGGTAGATTATACAGATCGTGCTATACATGGTAGATTATACAGGTCGTGCTGTACTTGGTAGATTATACAGGTCGTGCTATACATGGTAGATTATACAGGTCGTGCTGTACATGGTAGATTATACAGGTCATGCTGTACATGGTAGATTATACAGGTCATACTGTACATGGTAGATTATACAGGTCATACTGTACATGGTAGATTATACAGGTCGTGCTATACATGGTAGATTATACAGGTCGTGCTATACATGGTAGATTATACAGGTCGTGCTGTACATGGTAGATTATACAGGTCGTGCTGTACATGGTAGATAATACAGGTCGTGCTGTACATGGTAAATTATTCAGGTCATGCTGTACATGGTAGATAATACAGGTCGTGCTGTAATTGGTCGATCATGGTAGATTATACAGATCGTGCTATACATGGTAGATAATACAGGTCTTGCTATACATGGTAGATAATACAGGTCGTGCTGTACATGGTAGATTATACAGGTCGTGCTGTACATGTTAGATTATACAGGTCTTGCTGTACATGTTAGATTATACAGGTCGTGCTGTACTTGGTAGATTATACAGGTCGTGCTGTACATGGTAGATAATACAGGTCGTGCTGTACATGGTAGATTATTCAGGTCATGCTGTACATGGTAGATTATACAGGTCGTGCTGTACATGGTAGATAATACAGGTCGTGCTGTAATTGGTCGATAATACAGGTCGTGCTATACATGGTAGAAATTATACAGGTCGTGCTGTACATGGTAGATAATACAGGTCGTGCTATAATTGGTAGATAATACAGGTCGTGCTATACATGGTAGATTATACAGATAGTGCTATACATGGTAGATTACACAGATCATGCTGTACATGGTAGATTGTACAGATCGTGCTGTACATGGTAGATTGTACAGGTCGTGCTGTACGTGGTAGATTGTACAGGTCGTGCTGTACGTGGTAGATTGTACAGGTCGTGCTGTACGTGGTAGATTGTACAGGTCGTTCTGTACGTGGTAGATTGTACAGGTCGTGCTGTACGTGGTAGATTGTACAGGTCGTGCTGTACGTGGTAGATTATAGATTATACAGGTCGTGCTGTACATGGTAGATTATACAGGTCGTGCTGTACATGGTAGATTACACAGGTCGTGCTGTACATGGTAGATTATACAGGTCGTGCTATACATGGTAGATTATACAGATCGTGCTGTACGTGGTAGTTTATACAGGTCATACTGTACATGGTTGATTATACAGGTCGTGCTGTACATGGTAGATTATACAGGTCGTACTGTACATGGTAGATTATTCAGGTCATGCTGTACATGGTAGATTATACAGGTCGTGCTGTACATGGTAGATAATACAGGTCGTGCTGTAATTGGTCGATAATACAGGTCGTGCTATACATGGTAGAAATTATACAGGTCGTGCTGTACATGGTAGATAATACAGGTCGTGCTATAATTGGTAGATAATACAGGTCGTGCTATACATGGTAGATTATACAGATAGTGCTATACATGGTAGATTACACAGGTCATGCTGTACATGGTAGATTGTACAGATTGTGCTGTACATGGTAGATTGTACAGATCGTGCTGTACATGGTAGATTGTACAGGTCGTGCTGTACGTGGTAGATTGTACAGGTCGTGCTGTACGTGGTAGATTGTACAGGTCGTGCTGTACGTGGTAGATTATACAGGTCGTGCTGTACGTTGTAGATTATAGATTATACAGGTCGTGCTGTACATGGTAGATTATACAGGTCGTGCTGTACATGGTAGATTATACAGGTCGTGCTGTACATGGTAGATTATACAGGTCATGCTGTACATGGTAGATTATACAGATCGTGCTATACATGGTAGATTATACAGGTCAGATCGTGCTGTACGTGGTAGATTGTACAGGTCGTGCTGTACGTGGTAGATTGTACAGGTCGTGCTGTACGTTGTAGATTATAGATTATACAGGTCGTGCTGTACATGGTAGATTATACAGGTCGTGCTGTACATGGTAGATTATACAGGTCGTGCTGTACATGGTAGATTGTACAGGTCGTGCTGTACGTGGTAGATTATACAGGTCGTGCTGTACGTTGTAGATTATAGATTATACAGGTCGTGCTGTACATGGTAGATTATACAGGTCGTGCTGTACATGGTAGATTATACAGGTCATGCTGTACATGGTAGATTGTACAGGTCATACTGTACATGGTAGATTATACAGGTCGTGCTGTACATGGTAGATTATACAGGTCATGCTGTACATGGTAGATTATACAGGTCATGCTATACATGGTAGATTATACAGGTCATGCTATACATGGTAGATAATACAGGTCGTGCTGTACATGGTAGATTATACAGATCGTGCTATACATGGTAGATTATACAGGTCATGCTATACATGGTAGATAATACAGGTCGTGCTGTACATGGTAGGTTATACAGATCATGCTATACATGGAAGATATTTTTACCACACTAAGTTCTGCATATTTACATGAAGCTGAAGAGAAATGTTTTCAATTTGTAAATTGTCAGCTGGACACGGGTGTTTGATGCCTTGTAATTCTAACTTTAATTGTTGCTCAGCATATTAGAGTTGAGTCGAATGTGATGATTGGAATGTGCATTATGTATACATGTACATGAATTGTTTACAGTTATGAGAAGTCGGACACACACAGGTTTGAGGTGCCCCGTATGTTGTTTGATGAACCTGACGCCCTGGAGCAGTACATACTTAAACACAAAGATAAGTTAGTACACTTGCTAATTTACTAAACTTAAATGCAACTGTGATTTAATAAAAAGAGGTGAAACCAACATTTGCCATTGTGACAAAATGCACTTATGCTTACACAGTGAGTAAAAAAAAAAGGTTTGTAAACAACAGTTTTATATCCTGTGCTACACCGCATTGAAATTGCAGTACCCTATAAAGAAACAGGTTGCCTTTTTCTCAAGTTGCTGGATGATAATAAATGATAATATAGCTTTTAAGCACATGAACATGACACATTTTCATGTTGCAGATTTTTTGTCAAATTTAAGGGAAATTTCTGTTGTTAGCCTATTATTTCAAAGCGGCTTACGCTGTCTGTATCATATTGTTAATTTCTTCCTAATCTTTGAATAAACCGGAGAGTAATCATTCCTGGCTGTAGCGTGTTTCGTATGCCTGAGGTACCATGTGATACATACATATATAATACTACTGTCACTGTTTGCAGGTCGTTACACAAGTGGTGGGCGCAGTACATGGAGAGTCTCGGAGAGATGGACACCGCCCTGCAGTTCTACGAGATGGCGCAGGATTATCTGTCCCTTGTCAGGGTTTACTGCTACTGCGGAAATATGGACAAGGTATAAGTGTACACCTGTAATCTATACGTGCTGTTTGAGGTTATTATTTGGGCCATATCCCATTGTAAACATCGTTTCCCACCACTGCGGGTTCGAATCCCACTGGGAGCTCGACTTGTAAGTGAGGAAGTGTCGATTCTTACGGATGGTGGGAGGTGTACAGTACTGGTCCTACCCAGGAAAAGTGGGTGGTCTGACGCCAATTAATTCTAAGGTTTATTGTCCCTGTGAGATTCCACAAAGTGGGCATGTTACAGTGGGAATAGTTTTCACAAATCTAAATTGATTTAACTTTAAACTGCCAATGGCAAGGTCATATTTAACACACAGAATGTGTTTACTTAAACAATATAAAGAGCTAAATATAGATGTAGAAGCCAGTATAGTGGAAGTAATGATAACTGTTGTACTATATGAGATCTGAGGGGAATTAAGATCTGAGGGGAATCTAAGGGAGATTAAGATTTTGTTTTACAATAAAACTTGTAGATTTTAAAAATTATCTGTTATTTCTTGATATAAAGAACAGTAATTTTTTTTTCCAACTTTATATCCAACCATACTTAACCAGTGTTAATATAAAGTTAAAGGTGCCTGGTTAGCTTATCAGCCCTATAATTTCTGGTAAATGTGTAACGATACTTCAGGTTAAATCAGAAATAGGTACATTATATATGAAATAAACTGAATCATCATTACCTATTTATTTTAAAAAAAGCCTATATTTATATGAATTTACAAATTGTAATTAATGACTGATAGGATGGGAATGAAAAAAATTGTATATCCATAGATTTGATTATTTGCAATATGCAATATTCATGTATTACTCAATTAACATTAACAAAATATGGCTGACCATAAACAATTGTTGGTTTGCTGTTTCCCTACCTACTCTTTAAAAAATCCATGCCGCAAAACTTTGTATAGCAATTCTAGATCAGTTGTTTTTGTTACTATCTATAGAATGTTTTTCTTTAATTTTTAGAATATTTTTAATGTCTTCAATTTTTTTTTAAAAAAAAATGTCACCTACCTACCTACCTACCAGCTTTAAGTGGAAATCCTGGGTTGAGAAATGGCAAACAGTGTATTAATGTATTAATCTTAATATTAAAAGATTTGTTTTTTCTCACTTTACCTATGTTTCTAACTGAAAGGTGTCCGTGGTATGATCAAGTACATGTTATAATTGCAATACAAAGACATGGACAGTTTTAAATGAACTAGGGTATTGACCTTGATGTGTGACTATTCAGGCGTCGGAGATCTGTAATGAAACTGGGGACAAGGCTGCGTGCTACCACCTGGCCCGACAGCTAGAGAACCAGGACCACATCAAGGAGGCTATTCATTTCTTCCAGAGGGCTGAGGCCTACGGTAATGCCATCAGATTGTGCAAGGTAAGAGGCACCCATGTGAGCGTTGTGTGTAACAAGGTAGGATAGGCCTATTGAAGACTGGTGATGTTTTCTCATTGTTCTTCATATCCAAACCAGTTATATCCAAACCAGTTATTGTGATCCATAAACAATTTATTTTTAAACAGAATACAGCATTATTTTTTGTGTATAATCTTCGAGACTGGTGTAAATGTTTTCACTCGGAGTAGCTTGTGATTTTATCGGTGTTCTATTGTACGTCATATATTGACACTCAATAAATGAGCAGTGGTGGCAGTTTATATATTTAGGGTGGAGTGGATCGATGTGTTGCTGTATGTTTTTTTAATATTTTTCTTTTCCTGGTTCATGGTGGTTTGTTTTAAACCAACTGCCCTCTTACAGCAGTCAGGGGTGTAACTTATTTAAGTTAACATCTGATAACTTAAACGGGTTATTTTATCAGTATTTCAGGATTTGTCTCCCTTTGATTACAGTTGGATAGATAACTTAAATAAGTTATGAATACTTATCAACACTTTTCCAAGGGAAACAACTTATTAATATGATTTGTTAATTAACATGTCATTATAAGATTTAAGTCCCTTGCTGGAATAACTACATTCAGTTATCATCCAGTCATGTCCTGTAAACTATGCTTAAACAGTGAGCATGCAGAAAATGTGTTGTGTTAAACATTTTAAATTTATGAAAACAGTAAGAAGATCCCTATGATTATGGGTAACATGTTTGAGAGAATATGTTAGAAGAAAGGGTGAAAACGTGTCACAATTGTATGGCAAGTAACCCAACAGGTCTCCGTCATTAAGTTTGTGTTACTTTTAATATACTATAAATCTAGTTTCTGATGTTTTGTAAACTTTGACATGATACAAGTAACACATCAACTGATCAACACGATCTATGTAATATGTATAACAGTTTGCAATGTGTCTCAGTCTCATCCATTAGGCACATGTTTGACAGCCAGGGCGTAACTTGAATAGTTTTTTTAAATAAATAACTTGTTTAGGTTATTACTGTTTTGGGCGTTTTCCTTCTTCAAAATAACTGAGGTAAGTTATTTTCAGATATTCATCTATTTTTATCTCTACTGATCAGAGCTTATGCCGGGGTGCGGTGTCCGTCCGTCTGTCTGTCCGTCCGTAAACTTTTTTAGTAGCGACTACTCCTCTGAAACTACTGAATGGATTTTCATGAAACTTTACAGAAATGTTGCCCATGAAGTCTAGTTGATCCTAGCATAAATTCATGTTGATGTGCAATCCAAGATGGCCACCAAATCTAAAAATAGATTTTTAAAAAACAAGTTTGTAGCGACTACTTCTTGAAAACTCTCAGTGATATTGATATGGGACTTTTTCTAAAATGTTGCCCATGAAGTCTAGTTGATCCTAGCATAAATTCATGTTGATGTGCAATCCAAGATGGCCACCAAATCTAAAAATAGATTTTTAAAAAACAAGTTTGTAGCGACTACTTCTTGAAAACTCTCAGTGATATTGATATGGGACTTTTTCTAAAATGATCAGCATGACATGATGTTGGTCCTTGTCAAAAATCATTTTGTTTCGACGTTAAACATGGCTGCCATCGGCCATCTTTGTTTACATTGAGTTAATTAGTAAAAACTTGTAGCGACTACTCCTCTGAAACTACTCGACGGATTTTCATGAAACTTCATAGGAATGTTGCTCTTGATGTCTAAATGATCCTAGCAACATTTCATGTTGATCGAAAATTCAAGATGGCCGCAACAGCTAAAAATAGATTTTCAAACAAGAAATGTCACAGTGACAAATGCCCCCGAAGTGACCTGTAAGTGTGACCTTGACCTTGGAGCAATATGAAACCAACAGATATATTTAAAAATTATTCCAAAAAAAAATTATTCCAAAAAAAAAATCAATCAAAAATAAATTATTTTTTTTTAAATAAAACTTAAAAATAAATAAAAATTTCAATTTAAAAAAGAAAAAATTAAAAAAAAAAATTGTGCGCAACACTTGTGGTGAGCAATAGTTCGAAGTTATTTGAAAATCCGTCGATTATTGTCAGAGTTATGAAGCGGACACGAGTGTACAGACGAACGGATTTTGACCTTTGATCTCTAAGTGTGACCTTGGAGCCACGGACCTGGATTTTGTGCGCGACACGTCGTCTTGTGGTGAGCAATTGTGCGAAGTTATTTGAAAATCCATCCATTATTGTCAGTACAGACGAACGGATTTTGACCTCTAAGTGTGACCTTGCCTTTGGAGCCACGGACCTGGTTTTATGTGCGTGACATGTCGTCTTGTTGTAGTGAGCAATTGTGCAAAGTTATTTGAAAATCCGTCCATTATTGTCAGAGTTATGAAGCGGACACGATTGTACACGCGAACGGACAGACAGTGCGACTACTATATGCCACCCTCGCAACCCTTCGGGGGGCATAAAAACAGGTTTGTATCGAGTACTTCTTGAAAACTATAAGTGATATCATAATGATCAGCATGACATGATGTTGGTCCTTGTCGAAAATCGTTTTGATTCGATGTTAAACATGGCTGTCAGCAGCCATCCTTTACACACCAGTTTTCTTCTTTGCTACAAAATTCCCACAAATGCGACAGACTTGCTCTAGTTTTTGAATATGTTGTTTAATGTCTTCCATCATGCTCATTTTGCGAAATCTAGCATTCTTTCAACGTGTTAAAGTATAAATTCATGAAGTTTATGTTATGTTCAGTGTGAATGTGTAATTATTGCTGTGGCCACAAATAACTGATTATCTTCATGTCCAAATTAACATTCACGAAGTTGAGATTATCTTTAGCAGTTTTTGTCCTGTCCTCATGGTCCTTTCGAGATGGGCAATCAAGACTGTTCACACATGCCTGCAAAAGTGCAATTCTTACCCTTGAACATGGTGAACATCTTGAGAAAAGTCGGGACTAGAGAATCATGGCTCTTAATATGATATGCGCTACTACCATATACCACGATCCCTTTGCTGGGATGCTTGGGAGGAGGAGTGAAAACAATAAAAGACAAGAGGACCAAGATGGCTCAAAATCGATCACCTGAATACTGGCCCATTATCAAACTTCTTCTAAAACTTATGGTCATATAAAATCTGTGCAAGTTTGGTTAAGAATGTTCAAGAAATTGGCCTTTGTTGTGTTAACAACATTCATATAAAGATACCGACAAAGTTTGGTAAGGATCAAATACAAAATAAAGGTGCTAGAGTGTAACATCTGGGGCAGGGCCGAATGTGACCTCAGGGCTACACTTTATACATGAGAGCTGTGTACCTTGTGGTTTTAGAGAAGACGATTTAAGCTTTTCCATATATACAAGTCTATGTACATGTACAACGTGCAACCTCTGGAGCAAGGCCAAATGTGACCCCAGGGTTATCATTTGAATAAACTTGGTAAAGGAACATAAGAGTATAGTAAATGCAAAATATTAAACCCCTTTTAGCATGTTTAGACTGTTAGTCATGTTAGTTGAGAAAGAAAAAATATACCTATTTCGTGGTTGGGATCCATTTCATGAATAAACTTTATAAATCTGGAAAAAAAAGAGTTAATTATGCATGTGATTTATAATATGATGAACTAGAAAAGTTAGCATCATAATTTATTAGTTATTCTTTACCAGTCAAAGTTGTAAGTGATATTAGATACCTACTAATAACTTAACTGAGTTACATAATAATATGGAGAAAGTAGGAGTTATTTCTGAAAAGTTTACCACATTTCTCTTGTAGCCATAGGAATGTATTTTTGGGGTAAAACATAAAGTGTTTAAGTTATTTAGTAAACAACTGAAATCAGTCCAAAATAACTTATTTCTGAAAAGTTCACCACATTTCATGTCTGGCCAGAGGCATGTATTTTTGCGGGTAAAACGTAACTTGTTCCAAGTTATATAGTAAGTAACTGAAATCAGTACAAAATAACGTAATCAGTTATTTCTGAAAAGTTCAACCTATTTCATGTGTGGCCACAGGCGAGTATTTTTTGCGTAACTTGTTTAAATCATTTAGACCAAATAAAATGATATGTGTGGTTCCTATTACATGCTCAAACAAGAAATGTCACAGTAAGTGACAAATGCCCCGAAATGACCTTTGACCTGTAAGTGTGACATCTGACCTTGGAGCAATATGAAACGAACAGATATATTTAAAAAAATAATAATAATAATAAAATAATAATTATTAAAAAAATATAAAAAAATATTCAAAAAAAAAATAATAATAAAAAAAAAATTATTAACAAAAAATTATTAAAAGAAAAAAAAACACAAAAAGTTTAAGAAATAAATGAAAAACAAAAAAGAAATAAGAAAAACAAATTGAAAAAAAAGAAATGTCACAGTGACAAATGCCCACGAAGTGACCTTTGACCTGTGTGACCTTGGAGCAACAGACCTGGATTTTGTGTGCAACATTTTGTCTGGTTGTGGTGAGCACTTGTGACAAGTTATTTGAAAATCCGTCCAGGAATGCCAGAGTTATTGACATGACACAATTTGACCTCTGACCTGTAAATGTGACCTTGGGAGCCATGGACCTGGGTTTTGTGCACGACATGTCATCTAGTTGTGGTGAGCACTTGTGCCGAGTTATTTGAAAATCTGTCAGTTAATGTCAGAGTTATTAACCGGAGACGAAAGGACTTTGTTTTGACCTTTGACTTTGGAGCAATGGACCTGGATTTTGTGCGCGACCCGTCGTCTTGTTTTGGTGAGCGATTGTGCCAAGTTATTTGAAAATCCGTCAATTATTGTCAGAGTTATTAAGCAGACACGATTGTACAGACGAACTAACGCACGCACGAACAAACGGACTGACGGACAGACAGTGCGACTACTATATGCCACCCGTCAGGGGCATAAAAAGTAAGGTAGGGAAGATAATTTTATTTTCTGTAAATAGTATTTTATATTTTGTCCTTTTTTACACTATACTTTTATACACAATAAATAAATAAACATTTTTTATTTATTTTTTGGACGGTCATAAAATATTTTGGGCTGGCCCCTAAAAACAGGGTTGGTTGGGAAATCAGAACCACACCTATTACTTTATTTGGCCTTAGTAAGTAACTGAAATCAGTACAAAATAAATAAATTGTTTCTGAAAAGTTCACCATATTTCATGTCAGTCCACAGGCATGTATTTTTGGGGGTAATAAAAACGTAACTTGTTCAAGTTATTTAGTAATTCTAATACACCCGCACTATATAGCCTAGTTTAAAATATCTCGTTATATTGAACGATATATCACTGTAGCGTTTGCAACGTTAGGAGAATAAGCATTGCGCAATGCGCATTTCGCATTGTAACGTATGCAACGTTAGGAGAGCAAGCAAAGCAATGCGAAAGATTTCAGATATGTGCGTTATTTTCACATTTTAGGGGTATTAGAATAGAAATAGAACATCGTTTACGGTGAATTATCTATAATATATCACGGTTTGTCGTTCAATTGCAAATAATAATTTCACTCGCCCTTCGGGCTCGTGAAATTATTGTTTACAATTGAACTCCAAACCGTGATATATTAAACGATAATTCACAGTAAATGATGTTCTATTTCTTAAGTAACTGAAATCAGTACAAAATAACTTAAATCAGTTATTTCTGAAAAGTTCACCTGGCCACAGGCGAGTATTTTTTTGGGGTAAAACGTAACTTGTTTAAGTTATTTAGGCCAAATAAAATTATATGTGTGGTTCCTATTACATGCTCAAAAAAGTAAGGTAGGGAAGATATTTTATTTTCTATAAATATTTTATTTTATATTTTGTCCTTTTTTTACACTATCTTAAAAAACAGAGTTGGTCGGGAAATCGGAACGACACCTATTATTTTATTTAGCCTTAGTAACTGAAATCAGTACAAAATAAATAAATTGTTTTTGAAAAGTTCACCATATTTCATGTCAGGTTACAGGCATGTATTTTTGGGGGTAATAAAAACGTAACTTGTTAAAGTTATTTAGTAAGTAACTGAAATCAGTGAACTTTTCAGAAATAACTGATACAAGTTATTTTGTACTCAATAACTGATATAAGTTATTTTGTACTGAGTACAAAATAACTTATATCAGTTATTTCTAAAAAGTTCACCTGGCCACAGGGAGTAAATCTTCACTTGTTTAAGTTATTTAGGCCAAATAAAATTATATATGTGGTTCCTATTACACGCTCAAAAAATTAGAGTAGGTAGGGAAGATATTTTATTTTCTAAAAATATTTCATTTTATATTATATCCTTTTTTTACACTATACTTTATTACCAAATAAATAAATAAACTTTTTTTTTTGGACAGGTCATAAAATGTTTAGGGTCAGCCCCTAAAAACAAATTGGTCGGGCAACCGGAACCATCTATTATTTAATTTGGCCTTAGTAACTGAAATCATTACAAAATAAATTATTTCTGAAAAGTTCACCATATTTCTCCTTTGGCCATATGCATGTATTTTTTGAGGTAAAACATAACTTGTTTAAGTTAAGTAATTGAAATCAGTTACACCTCTGACCTTAATTTAAATCAAGACTGAAGTGTCCACATAATGAGGGTTGGACAGTGTTCTTTTTCGGTCGTATATATCGATCCCAGGCTGTTTATATAGCCATTTTTCGTTCATATTCCCAATGCCAAAACATATATTTTTTTCCCAATTTTGAGAGAAAAAAATAATCCCAATTGACAGTCAGAGCTCTAACCTTAAACAGTTACGTTGTTCATAACCTGTGACTGTTAATTTAAAAAGACCTAAAACTCATACAGTAACAAGAAGCAGTTACTAACACAAAATCACTCCAGTTTAGATGCATTCTATCTTCTGTACAGGAATTTTCCTACATATATGACAATTTTCTTCAGGTAGGGTGATTATCCAACTTTACAACCATGCAATAAAATTCTATGAGCATCAGCATCAATGAAAATCCAATGCACAAGGCCTCTTAAGTAACCTACTGTTATGCAACAAAATTCATTAAAAATCATTTTGTAGTCTCCAACATGACAATTAGTGAACAACTGCTAATTGGATCTGGATGAAGATTTATTTATCCTTGATAATAAGTATTCAGACATAAATTAACACAGCACATTTAGCAACTATTTCAATTCATTAGCAAATGCTCTTGGTAACTGATTTAGGTTACAAATGGTTACAAGGGAAAAGTATCTGCTACTCTAAACCAAAGAGAGATAATTTGTGTTTTAATAACTTCCAGCAGTTATAAAACTTGTAACTGTTTAAGGTTAGAGCTCTGACTGATTGAAAAAAACAAAATTATTAATTTTTGGTACTTGTAAGTGTCCCAACTGTAGCAACTGAGTTATTGTTCGTAACAAGGTGCGTAGCAACTGAGTTATCTTTCGTAACAAGGTGCGTAGCAACCGAGTTGTCGTTCGTAACAAATGAGTTATCGTTCGTAACAAGGTGCGTAGCAACTGAGTTATCGTTCGTAACAAGATGCGTAGCAACCGAGTTATCTTTCGTAACAAGGTGCGTAGCAACCGAGTTATCGTTCATAACAACTGAGTTATCGTTCGTAACAAGGTGCGTAGGAACTGAGTTATCTTTCGTAACAAGGTGCGTAGCAACCGAGTTATCGTTCGTAACAACTGAGTTATCGTTTATAACAAGATGCGTAGGAACTGAGTTATCGTTCATAACAAACACCTGCCACAATGATTTTGACTGGGCCGCAGCGAATAGAAAGTCAGAAACGCAAAGATTTGTGAGAATACGTGCATAGGTCTGTTCAATGTGTTTTATTTTCATTTCTGGCGGGATTTTAAAGAACCGTATCAAACCGAAAGTAGAGGATAACAGTACCGTGAAACGAACCATCAGTAAATAACCGCGGTACATTGAGTTTCAGTTAATCGTTGTACCCTGTCCCTCCAAATGCGCGATCAAGTAGACCAAGCCTTTTTTTTCTAAAATAGGGGACGCAGCCTTCAGCTGTTTTGGTGGGGGGAAAATGTGCAATATTTTAGTATTAATATTCAAACTTCATTGGTTTTACTTGTTTTGTTGGGAGGGGGCACATATTCTGGTTGATCAAACCCTTACTAAGAACAATTTCCAACATGAAGATGATCAGATGATTAGGAGGGCCAGCTGAGGGGGTGAGGGGGGAATTTTCAATTTGTTCAGAGTCTAACCTCTAAGGGGTGTAACTGATTTAAGTTACTTGCTAAATAATGTCAGTGGTTAAAATTAACACTATCTCGACATGCTCGAAGGTGAAAAACTAGTAAATTTAATTCAGGCTAGCAAAAATCTAGAAATCTATATTGTCGGGCTTATGAAAATTGTAACAGTCCAAATGATTATATAATAATTCGGGCTAGTGAACAAAAATCCTAATTTCTTTGACTGTAACTTAAACAAGTTATCTAACTTAAATAAGTTATTTTTTAATCTGAAGGGTTCACTTTGACTGTAACTTAAACAAGTTATCTAACTTAAATAAGTTATTTTTTAATCTGAAGGGTTCAACATAACTCTTACAAGTTATTGTTTATACCACAAATATAAATAACTAGATGTCTCAGGTGGTTGATCAATAAGTCATTAGCTTAGTTCAAAGAAAAGATTCCCCTCTTTATGTTTGGTCATCCTTTTGTTGGCCAGTATTGCCATTGGGTAATTATTTTCTATTTTGTGATGTAATGATTACCATCTTCAGAGGCTTTGCTCATTAAGATCCAATGCTTGCTTATCAGATTTTATATTGCACAGTTGTAAAGTCAAACAGCCAAACAACTTGGAAACAATACAACATGTGTGGGGAAAAATAGGAAGGCAAATAAATTGGAATTGAATTTAGATGAACTTTTGAGAAATAACTCGACGTTATTTTGCTACATGTACTTTAATATATCTCATTTGAGTTTTTCAGTAAAATAACTTAAAGTTGCATCCTTGACTGACAGATATAACTAAAACAGTGAATCAGGTTCAAACAAAATCCCTGTAAATTGGAAATGCAAGGAAGGTTATTTGTTTAGTAGCAGGTTGTTGCTAATGTCATCTTGTGAATTTGAAAGACATGACATTAGCAACATTGTTTCTTGTAAAATAATGTGTTGGGACTATCCTCCGTGGTGCCACTGAGTTTCGTCTATGATAAGTTATTGGGCAAGACATTTTCCCTTAGCCTCGTCTGTCAGATGGGGACGTAAACCTTGCGGTCCCATGTATCGGTCGATTCCCCCGAGCATGTTGAAGAACCATAGGAATCTATTCGATAATAAGAGTAGGGCACGGTTCCCGGATTCCTATGTATCCTTCCCCTCTCTCTGGGACGGCTCTAAATAACCTATACTGTGTTATTGAGCCGTTAAACAACATTTAATTCAATTATTGCATACACATTTTTAATATAACACAGATGAATTTTTAGAACAAAAACACAGGTTTTAACTTTTTATTTTCTTCAAAAACACTTATTTGAAACAAACATATGTTTGTAACATCGTGGGAATTTTCCACAATGCTAAGTCGGTCTGACTTAGCATAGGTTTGCATTTATCACGTGACCTTCATTGACACATGAAATGTACTTGAAACTGCACATTGCACAAATCCCAGACGAGTTTGCAAAATAATAGTTCCAAGTATTATTACACACCCAATATGACCTCACTACACGTCAATATGGGCAAATATTGACGTTTCCCATTACATTGAAAGTAAACAGAGTTTGAAAATGCGTATGCAATGAAAGTCATGAGTTATAATTATTAACTTTGACAAGTTATAGTGGTCATTGTGATATTAGCTGGCATGCAAACATGTTTTCATTAATGATCATATAAACATTAACATGGCAGATGCAAAATTATTGTACTGTATTGATATGTTTTATACAGATGGTGCCATGCGGATTACGAGCACTATCAATGCGGTGATTTTATTTCACCGTGGACTGTGAAGCCGACTATGTCCCCGCAATTTGTTTCGAGTTCACTCATCACGGTGATTGTAAATTTTATCCACCATGGTTAAAATATGGAGATTCTCGGCCATCATCACGGTGAAACCCAGTGAGAACTCGTCGAGGTTTCATGGCGATTTAACTGACTTGATATTCATTTTCATTTTTAACTGAAAAATTGTTGTTTTAAAACAAATGGTTTTACTGTTACTTTTCATCCTTTATTTAGCCAAAACTGTTGGAAACAACAGAGATGTAATAATCCATTATTTCTTAGATATCTGGAAACAGCCAGAAAATAATGGCTTCCAGAGATCTGCTCTTTGTTTCCATATTTTTAAGTTACATAAAAAATAACTAAAATAAGTTATATCAATGAATGTAGATTGAAACTCGAACTCAAAACATCCAAAAACATAGAACTACAGTGCATAATAAACTGAGAACTGGCTTGTCGATAAACATGATATACAGGGCTGTATAGTTATATAACTGTATCAAGTTGTTACACAATAAAACAAATACATTATCAAAAATGAAAATCATCAGGACGACGAACATGTAAAATAAAATGATTGCCTGTTCGTACCAGGTTTTTAAAAATACAACATATCACTTTATTAAGTTACTTATATTTTTAAGTGCCACAGCTTTTACATGAACCATGTTAACAGTACCTCACTCTGCAGTCAACATAGACATGCAGCAGGACCTTCTTTTTTTAAAGTAATATTAATTACGTTTATGTGCAGAAAATAATGGTTGACAGAGATCAGCTCTGTTTCCGTCTAACCAGATAACTGAAAGCAGTTATAACTTTATAACTGCATCAAGTTATCAAGTTAGTCATGGTAGAATTAGCTGCATTTAAATAAAAAAAAGAAGAAAAAAAGAGGTCAATGACCTTGAAGCTCTACTGATAGGTTCTTGATAGCTAGATCAGCATTCCTGTGAAATTTCATGAAAAATCCGTCAAGTAGTTTCAGAATTGAATTGAATGTTGTTTAACGGCTCATCAACACAGTATAGGTTATTTAGAGCCGCCCCAGAGAGAGGGGAAGGATATATAGAAATCCGGGAACCTGCCCTACTCTTATTATCGAATAGATTCCTATGGTTCTTTAACGTGCTCGGAGGATAGACCGATACACGGGACCGCCCGGTTTACGTCCGCATCTGACGGACGAGGCTAAGGTAAAGTGGCTTGCCCAAGAACACACCGACGGAACTCAGTGGCACCACGGAAGATTGAACCCGGGGCCTCCGATTACAAATCCGCCGCGCTAGTTTCAGAGGAGTAGTCGCTATAAGGTTTTTACTAAATAACTCAATGTAAACAAAGATGGCCGCTGACACCATGTTTAACATTGAATCAAAATGATTTTCGACAAGGACCAATATCATGTCACGCTGATCATTTTAGAAAAAGTCCCATATCAATATCACTTATAGTTTTCAAGAAGTAGTCGCTACAAACTTGTTTTTTGAAAATCTATTTTTAGCCATGGTGGCCATCTTGAATTTCCCTCCGACCTGAAGTTTTGCTAGGATCAATTAGACACCAAGAGCAACATTCGTGTGAAGTTTCATGAAAATCCGTCAAGTAGTTTCAGTGGAGTAGTCGCTACAAGTTTTCATTATATAACACTATGTAAACAAAGATGGCCGCTGGCAGCCATGCTTAACATCAAATCAAAATAATTTTCGACAAGGATCAACATCATGTCATACTGATCATTTTAGAAAACGTCCCATATCAATATCACTTATAGTTTTCAAAAAGTACTCGCTACAAACTTGTTTTTTGAAAACTTATTTTTAGCTGTGGTGGCCATCTTGAATTTCCGACCAACCTGAAATATTGCTAGGATCATTTAGACATCAAGAGCAACATTCCTGTGAAGTTTCATGGAAATCCGTCAAGTAGTTGCTACAAGTTTTTACTAAATAAAAACATTGAATTAAAAAGATTTTCGACAAGGACCAACATCATGTCATGCTGATCATTTTAGAAGAAGTCCCATATCAATATCACTTAAGAGTTTTCAAGAAGTAGTCGCTACAAACTTGTTTTTTTAAAAATTTATTTTTAGATTTTGCGGCCATCTTTGATTTCACATCAACATGAATTTTTGCTAGGATCAACTAGACTTCATGTGCAACATTTCTGTAAAGTTTCATGAAAATCCATTCACTAGTTTCAGAGAAGTAGTCGCTACAAAAAAAGTTTACGGACAGACAGACAGACAGACGGACGACGGACTCCGCACCACGGCATAAGCCAGATCTATACATAATCAAAAATGAAAACCTTCTGGATCACGAAAAATACAACATCTCATTTCATAACTGTGTACATTTAAATAACTTTATTAAGTTACTTATATATTTAAGTGCCATTGGTTTTACATGAACCATATTAACAGTACATCACTCTGAAGTCAACAATGACATGCAGCAGGACCCTTTTTCTTTCTTAAAAGTAATATTAATTATGTTTATGTGAAGAAAATAATGGTTTCCAGAAATCAGCACTGTGTCCATATTTTTAAGTTACATAAAAATAACTAAAATAAGTTATATCAATGACTGCAGATTGAAGCTCGAACTCAAAGCACCCAACATGCCCAATGGACAGGGAAATATTAGCATGATTAGCATAATTATAAAAGTCTTATCTCGACGTACATGGAAGATGAGCCTGGCATGTTCATGCCTGTTAGGCGCCATATAACCTTTTCATGTGTTGGTGCAGCAGCACCTTAAAACCCCAATTCAATTCTTTCTGAAAACTGGCTCGTTATAAAATGAGAACTGACTTGTCGATAAACATGATAAACACAGAACCACAGCACGTAATAAACTGAGAAGTGGCTAGTCGATAAACATGATACAGGGCTGTCTCTAATATTTTTGAAACCGGTGGTTACATTTAATTGACAGACGGCCACCATAAGAGATTGAGCAAAGTTTTGTTTATTTTCTTTAAACATTTAAATTCTCTTTGTTTTGGGTGGAAGGGGTAAAAAGTTGTTGGGCCAGTGGTAAAAGCGGCGGGTCGTTCGGTTCGTGGGAAACAAATCACTTTTTTTAGGCCTTCTAACCAGGTAACTGAAACCAGTTATAAATTTATAACTGCATGCAGTTATACAATTTATAACTGCATCAAGTTATAAAGTTGGTCGGTGTAGAATTAGTTTGCATTGAAATAAAAATAAAAAACACGAAAAAAAACCCAGATACATAACATTATCAAAAATGAAAACCTTCTGGATCATGGTAAAATAAAATGATTGCCTGTTCGAATCTGTTTTTTAAAAATACAACATCTCACATTTAGATTAGATTTCATAACTGTGTACAGTTATATAACTTTATTAAGTTACTTATATTTTTAAGTGCCATTGGTTGTACATGAACCATGTTAACAGTACATCACTCTGAAGTCAACAATGACATGCAGCAAGACCTTTTTTTTTCTTAAAAGTAATATTAATTATGTTTATGTGCAGAAAATAATGGCTTCCAGAAATCAGCACTGTTTCCATATTTTTAAGTTACATAAAAATAACTAAAATAAGTTATATCAATGACTGCAGATTGAAGCTCTAACTCAAAGCACCCAACATGCCCAATGGACAGGGAAATATTAGCATGATTAGCATAATTATAAGTCTTATCTCGACGTACATGGAAGATGAGCCTGGCATGTTCATGCCTGTTAGGCGCCATATAACCTTAAAACCCCAATTCAATTCAATTCTTTCTGAAAACTGGCTCGTTATAAAATGAGAACTGACTTGTCGATAAACATGATAAACACAGAACCACAGCAAATAATAAACTGAGAAGTGGCTAGTCGATAAACATGAAACCGGTGGTTACATTTAATTGACAGACGGCCACCATAAGAGATCGAGCAAAGTTTTGTTTCTTTAAACATTTAAATTCTCTTTGTTTTGGGTGGAAGGGGTAAAAAGTTGTTGGGCCAGTGGTAAAAGCGGCGGGTCGTTCGGGTCGTGGGAAACAAATCACTTTTTTTAGGCCTTCTAACCAGGTAACTGAAAGCAGTTATAAATTTATAACTGCATGCAGTTATACAACTTATAACTGCATCAAGTTATAAAGTTGGTCGGTGTAGAATTAGTTTGCATTTAATAAAAATAAAAAACACGAAAAAAAACCCAGATACATAACATTATCAAAAATGAAAACCTTCTGGATCATGGTAAAATAAAATGATTGCCTGTTCGAATCTGGTTTTTAAAAATACAACATCTCACATTTAGATTAGATTTCATAACTGTGTACAGTTATATAACTTTATTAAGTTACTTATATTTTTAAGTGGAAGATGAGCCTGGCATGTTCATGCCTGTTAGGCGCCATATAACCTTTTCATGTGTTGGTGCAGCAGCACCTTAAAACCCCAATTCAATTCTTTCTGAAAACTGGCTCGTTATAAAATGAGAACTGACTTGTCGATAAACATGATAAATACAGAACCACAGCACGTAATAAATGGAGAAGTGGCTAGTCGATAAACATGATACAGGGATGTCTCTAATATTTTTGAAACCTGTGGTTACTTTTATTTGATAGACGTCCACCATAAGAGTTTTAGCACGTTTATTAAATCTAATATTAATCATCTCATCCCTATTTGAACATGTTGAAGTTGTTTTCTCAATATATTAAGGAGGTGATAAAACAGGTCATACAAAATCTTTTTCACATATTCATGGTATTTTAAGATCATTTTCATTTATCGTATTTATCGCAACATTTTATAATAATAACATGTTGAACAGCTGTCCCGTATAATTTCCCAGTGCACGTAGGCCTACATGTTCATCATCATATATAAACATGAACGATGAAGATGTTCACCGACGATTATACGAACAAGCCTGAACGAGTTATCTTACCTCAATCTACAATTTTCCGACATTTAACAGAAAATAACTTAGACAAGTTATATTTTTTTAGACCCGTTCAATCTTCTAACATGATGCGTAGTAGTTTATCGGCGATGCGTACGAGCAGTGTTGACACCGTTTATCAGAGAAAGGTACAATAAAACAGGAAAAAAATACGGCAGTCGCTGGTAAAAATGGGAAAGGATATAAATATGCGTCTGAAATGACACAAATGTGATCAATTTTGTGGGAAAAAACGAATAAAAACAAGCAAATTATCACTCACCGTCAAGTCAGTCTCCATGCGGGCAATCCG
Organism: Cyrtodaria siliqua; assembly: GCA_037043455.1. Classification (NCBI taxonomy): domain Eukaryota; kingdom Metazoa; phylum Mollusca; class Bivalvia; order Adapedonta; family Hiatellidae; genus Cyrtodaria; species Cyrtodaria siliqua. Next base: position 22,267 of record JAWPHD010014594.1, read on the forward strand.
GAAGTTACTTCTCGTCTTCATACATCTCGCGAGAACTAGCAATAACGTAAACTACCGCGAATTTCAAAATAAACAGGGATTTTCAGAGCGTGTTCACTACTACGAAATAATAACTTGTATAAGTTATTTGGTGTATAACTTAAATAAGTTACACCCCTGACTGTACAGTACAACCCTTATAGGTGAAGATCTTTAACAAGCAACGTTTTATTTAGTTATGTTTGTATGGTTACAGGAGCACAGTTATGAGGACCAGCTGACGAATCTGGCCCTGCTGGGACGTCCCGAGGATATGGCAGAGGCTGCCAGACACTACGAGACTATACCAGGCCAGCAGGACAAAGCTGTCATGCTGTATCACAAGGTACATGGCTGGAGCATATTTCATACAATACTATACACTCTAAATGCTTTTAGTTATTTGCAAGTCAAATATTTTTGAGGCTCTTTAGGTATGTGCTTGCCTACTTTGTTTATTGTCTGAAAATGTGTTTGTGTTTATAAGCAAAATGTTTTCATATTTGAGTTCAGTTTCTTGAATTCTACTTACCCTGTATCCTTCAAACAGTATACAGACATAGCAACAATCACCACACATTCAACAATCACCACACATTCCTAACCAGAATAGGTAGGCTTGCCTGACCTTCACGTTCATTTTATACTTTGTCTATACTTGTTTAATAATACAAGAGAATGTTTGCATGTTTAGCTGACAGAAGGTTCTAGGCCCATTCTCCATATTTTTAGCTCGACTATTCAAAGAATAAGAGAGCTTATGTAATCACCCCGGCGTCGGCGTCCCATTCAAGGTGTCCATGTAAGCTGTGTTTACAAGTCTATATCTCTTACATTTCTTATCCTAGCACAACCAAATTTGGCCAGGGGCTTCCTTATAGCATTATCTTAAGGGTTGCATAAGCAATTTTGGTTTCTGTGACCCATGGGCTCCCATGGAACCCAAATTCTGATAGCCCTTAAAATGTGTCTGTTTCACATCAAATTTTGCGTGTAAGCTGTGTTTACAGGTCTATATCTGTTACATTTCTTGACCTAGCTGAACTAAATTTGGGAATTGGTTTCCTTATAGTATGTTGTAAAGGGTTGCATAAGTAATTTTGTCTTCTGCAAATTCTGGGCTCCCATGGAACCCAAATTGTGATGGCCCATAAAATGCGCAATAAAGGCAGATCTAGGTTTGCATATCTAGGTTTGCATGTTAGCATGTATATATCTATAATTTTGGTTTGGGATTTCTTATAGCATTATGCATCTTATTCATACTTCACCCATATTGGGCCATATTTACATATTTCTTTGTGGTCAATTCTTACACTCACCCCCACCCCCCTCCACACACATATGTCTGTGTTGTTTTGTATCAAATCTACACATATCAATGATGCCCTTCATTTTATCTTCCATTATTTGGATATTAACATTTTAATTTGAACGCAATCATTTACATATAAAACAATTTAGATTAAATTCAGATACACAGATGAAATGTCAAGAAAAAAAACTGAAATGAGACCTCAATAAAAATTACCAGATATCCCCTCCCTATCCGAGTTGCCTTTCGACCACAAATTTTTTGAAAAGGACAGCAATTTTGGATTAAAATTTCACACCCTGTCCCAGATTTTACTGTAATTTGTATGAGATTCTAATAACGATTTTATATCGGCCCAAGTTTCTATACCCGCCCCACCCCCACATTGTTTTAGCCTTGTTTTCTGAAGGTATATACCGACTATATAATTTATTATTCTCTGAAAAATCGAATAGTCGAGCTGCGCTGTTCTCCGACATCTCTTGTATCTTGATGTACATGGGGGATGAGCCTGGCATTTCATTCCTGTTAGGCGCCATATAACCTTTCATGTGTTGGTGTGCCTTAAAACCCCAATTCAGTTCAATTCAATTCTTTCTTCAACCCTTCCTAGGCGTTTGTGCATAGTTTACAGTCATGTGGCACTTGTATTAATCACCTTCAGCGGTACTTCTAATTCTCTCACCATTTTGAAGTACACAAAAGAAAGCAGTAGAAGATGTATTATTTTCCACTCGGCGACAGCTTCAATATTGTTTTTGTGGTTAGCTCCGTTTCTCGGGAACTGTATGCACAAGTAGCTTCAAACTTTGGTTATATGTTGTATCTTGGGTATTGCAGCTCAGTGTGACATAGCAAATGTGGTTATGACCTTGAACTTCCAGGCAAAGGGCAGATCACTTTAATAACAATAAAATTTCGCATTTAGGTCATTTTATCAGGAACTGTATGCATTAGAGACTTAAGACTTTTGAATAAAGTTGTACCTTGAGTAGAACAAAGCAAATGTGAACTTGACCTGCCAGGCGAATGGCAGATAACTTTAACAGTAAAATTTACACTCAGATTGTGCGTCTAGGTCATTTTTTCAGGAATTGTATGCATTAGAGACTTCAGACTTCGTGTATAGTTGTGCCTTTAGTAGAACAAAGCATCCAGGCTAAGGGTGGATAACTATATTTGCATTTATGTCACTTTTAAAGATTTGTAGACCCATTTAGACATCTTTCATGTGTACCAAAGAGTGTGTCGAGACATTAATTTTATAGATTTTATATGTCCAAGTTCTGCTTTAATAATATATCACTTGACAATTTCAGGCTGGTAATTTCTCACGAGCCCTGGATCTGGCATTCCGTGCTAAGCAGTTTGGTGCACTGCAGATGATCTCGGGTGACCTGGATGAGAGAGCGGACCCAGAGTTGTTACAGAGATGTGCCGACTTCTTTCTGGAGAACGGGCAGTACGACAAGGCTGTGGATCTGCTGGGTATCGGAAAGAAGGTAAGCTGAAACGTTGTCTTCCAGCTAACAGTAGGAGTTTATTAAATGTTCTTGTTTTATAACTCAACTAAGATAAAATGATCATGATGAATGTATCACGTGATGCAGTTTAATTTGCTGTAGAAGCAGAGCAGAGTAGTTGAAAATTTGTAGAATTTATTGACACTTCAAATTAACCCTACTTTAGAATTTTCTGTTTAGCACGTTTGTTACTATGTCGCACAATACTGGGGGGGTCTTGAAGATCTGTATGGACACGGAACTCTCTGTTATAACTTGTTTGTTACTATGTCGCACAATACTGGGGGGCCTTGAAGATCTGTATGGACACGGAACTCTCTGTTATAACTTGTTTGTTACTATGTCGCACAATACTGGGGGGCCTTGAAGATCTGTATGGACACGGAACTCTCTGTTATAACTTGTTTGTCACTGTATCACGCAGTACTGGGAGGCCTTGAAGATCTGTATGAACAAGGAATTCTCTGTTATAACTTGTTTGTCAATGTATCGCGCAGTACTGGGAGGCCTTGAAGATCTGTATGGACCAGCATGTGGAGATAAATGAAGATCTGGCAGAGAAGCTGACCCCCACCAAGGACGAGCTGAGTGGAGACACCATGGAGCGTGTCAAGATTCTGGAGGCCATCGCAGAGGTGTGCATGCACCAGGGACAGTACCATCTCGCCACCAAGAAGTTCACACAGGCCGGAAACAAGATGAAGGTTTGTTGTAGTAATCAGCTATTGTGTTAGGAGGTATCTCCAGCACTGCTGTTTTAAGAGTTATATTTAAAAGAAAAATTGTAACTGAAGGCTTTAAGAGTATTGTCAGAGATCTCTAAAGCTTATTTCAGTTGGATGTACAGTTCCCTTATTTATTTGTAAGGCTCAACTACCACACTTTCAATAAATACATGGTCATATGTATTGAGCACAATTGTGTTTACCTTTTCATAAATCTTGAGAGGTCTCCCTTCAGAGACCGGCCATTTATAAATCGTGAGAACAACCATGTTAGTTAGATATGAAAACACTCACAGACATTCAAATTAAAAAAAAAAAATAAAAAATTGTATTAACCTCCTCTTTTATTTAAATGCAAATATGTTACAGGCCATGAAAGCATTGCTCAAATCTGGTGACACGGAAAAGATCATATTCTTTGCTGGAGTATCGAGACAGAAGGAGATTTATGTGATGGCTGCCAACTATCTCCAGTCCCTGGACTGGAGGAAGGACCCCGAAGTCATGAAAAACATTATAGGCTTTTACACAAAGGGCCGAGCCCTGGACTTGTTAGCAGCATTTTATGATGCTTGTGGTATGGTGGAGATAGATGAATATCAGAATTATGACAAGGCCCTTGGTGCGTTGGGCGAGGCATTTAAGTGTCTGGGTAAGGCGAAAATGGCCGACGAGGCCCTTCAGGAGGAGAGGCTTGGACAGCTGAAAAATAAGATTACCATGATCAAGAAGTTTGTCACGGCAAGGCGGTAAGTAGCTTAGCTGAGTTGAACCAGTCGTAAACGTCTTTAGAATAAAATGGTTGAGAGACTTACTGATGATAGTCGATTCGTGTTTGGAGGACTTACAAGAGCCTTTTGTGTTTTATTTTACAAATGTATACGTAATATACAGTCTCTGTGTTGTTGGTTGAGGGTGGATGGAAGGGGATAGCCAATAAGAGACTAAGAGACTGTTCTCATTTCCACATATCTAATGCATCACTTCCTCACATATTTGAAGTTTTGTGTAGATTCTAATGCTCACCAAAAATATAATCATGCAAGACTGTTCTTGATAAAGATTGAATGCATCTATGTATGTGTAAGCATCAGAATGCTTGCGACAATTCTGCCTAATGTTTAACTTCTTGGTGCCTTTTATTGCGTCTCCAGCATAGCATGGCAGACACTGTCGTTGTCCGTCCGTCAGTTGTACTCATATGTGCAACCTAGCCTTCGCCATAACTTGAAAAGTATTTGACCTATTTTCATAACACATTCCACCTCAAGGAACATTGTTACACAGATCCAAAAACTCTGACCTTCATTTTGGCGGAGTTATGCCCTTTTCCATAAAACATTAAACCTGCAACCTAACCAAGCTCATAACTGACCATAACTTGAAAAGTATTAGACTCATGTTCATGAAACTTCACATATATCTTCATCTTAACCCAAGGAATGTCGTTACACATGTGCAATGATTCCGATTATTATTGTGGCAGAGTTTTGCTCCAACCTTTACCTGCAATATAACCAATCTCATAACCCGGTAACATATTGACCTATGGTCATGCAATTTTATACAGTTCTTCCTTGTCAATTATTCAGTAACATTGGTATGTCCAATAACTCCGACATTCATTTCGGCTGTCCGTTTTCCTAAAACTTTAACATGCAGAGTTATGCCCTTTTCATAAAATCTGCTCCATTATTCATGAAGGATAATGGAAGGATTGAACCATTAGTCTAAAGTTTATAGTTAGATTGTCCTTGCTGAAGTAAAAACAAGGCAGGCGATACAACTGTTACGTGGAACTCCGTTCTAGTATAGCTTACCGCATTCCTAGGACATATAACTGTGGGCTTCTCTGTCACATGGACAAATTTTCTTGTTTAGTATTTTATCCCCTTCAGCGTCTGATGTTGCTAATACACCGACTAATTTCATAAACACTGTGTGTATGATTGCAGGGTTTACGATGAGGACTCGGAGGAGGCCATAAAACAATGTCACGTATTATTGGAGGAACCAGAACTAGACACCGCCGTCAGGGTGGGAGACGTCTATGGCTTTATCATTGAACATTACGCACGCAAGGAACGATGGAAGGCCGTGAGTTATAATTTTGTTTGACCTCCTTGTTTTTTCGTTTGCAGCATTCTGGTAAACCTTTGTATTAAAAAAATATCGTCCAAATGAGGAAGCTTTCCAAAGTTTCAAAATAAAACAGCTCATGAACATAATTAACTGAAGTTATTTAGATCTGCCCCAGAGAGGGGACTGGTAAATACCACATTAGGAATCCGGAACAGATTCCTATGACGCTTCACCTTGTTCGGAGGATAGAATCTGTTACACGGCACCATCTGGGAGGTGGCTAAGTTGCTCACGGTCACCCAGTGGTGGCTATGAAGCCCAGTTTGAAAGTGAAAAGATTGAGATACTGATTGTTATGTGAAATTATATAGGACTTATCTATTTAGATTGAAATATTTTAATTAAAAAAAAAAAAAAAAATAATGGGTCAAGTCTTAACAGCTGCCAAGTTTTTAAGTATTTTTTGGAAATTCTTAAAAAGCGGCATAAAACAAACATGTTTTGAATATCTCATTAGCTTCCGAAAATGTGTTTCTTTTCATTCACATTATTTTTATTACTATTTATATGTTGACTGCAAAGCAGATACGTTTGTCCGTTGTTTTTCTGCACCGTTAGTTTCAGTCCTGGAGTTCACACATATTCAGAGCTTGTGTTTTAGTAATATCAATTCCTAATAAATGTCACATCCAATATAACTTACTTTACAGGCTTACAATGCCATGGAGGAAATGAAGGGTAGAATATCATCCGTCAACATGGCATATTATGTGAACATGCGAACCATAGAGGCTGTCCACCAGGCACTGGATATCCCACTCAGTCGCACGGTAGACCCGACCAAGATGAACGGGTACCGGTCCGCAGGACATGAGGAAGATGACGGAGAAATTGTGGAGGAAGATGTAGCCATGTACAACGGAGATGATATTTAATAATATCAGGCTTTAACATGTTGTGATAATGTAAGACTATGGAAGTGACATCTCAGATAGAGACTTCATACTCGGTTGAGGTGTTAAATATGATATAAGGAGATCAGGCATTATGAAGATATCTGAAATTCCTAATTTGGTTTTGTGAGGATGATCTGTGAATTCGGGATATTCTATTTACAGAAGATGACTTGTCAGTGTCTTGTAAGAGAGGAAATCAATTAGGGAATTACTTAAAACTCTGTCCTTAAGTATGTCATGTATGTGTAAATTATTTATTTGTTCTAGATCATTTATACAGATAAGGAAATGAAGGTGGAAGTCGAAGTGTAATTGTGTTCATTGACTCTAAAGACAGCTTTTCACAGAGCCCTTTATTAAAGGCATGTTTCTGGAATGTGATACTGATACTTATGGTGATTGGTCTATTCTGAAGTTTTTATTAGAGACTGTGGTTTGAAACAGATAATTCAAAATGTTGGCTTTATTATAGTACTGAAAAAGGGTTGTTACACTTTGTACTGGTCTGTCCAGTGAGGTGTTGTGAGTATATGAACCAGGAGATTTTTCTACGTGATGCTATAACCTGTAACTATAATGTGATACAGTGCGATCAAACATTCCAATTTATTTGCATATTGTGTTTGCTCTCGACTTAAATGTGCATGGGAGAAAGATGTATAATATATATTTGGGTGCTGCATAACCGAAACACATTTTGAATATCAGATTCGGAACACAGGAGTGATTCAGTATGGGAATTGATGTGTGAAAGTGCTTCATCGTATTTCAGTCAATGCCAGGTCGAGTGAGGTAGCCAGTCCTACATGTATAAAGTGACAACCCAAGGAAAGGATAAAGGACGATTGTTGAATACAAACGAAGGGTAAAGCCAGTTTTACCATATTTGTGGAACTTATCAGACATTGCCATTCTTAACTCTACTGCGTGCTCGACTCCTTGGAAAAACTACAGACCTAAAGATGGTCTTCTTACACTTGTTGAAAAGTAAAACTTGGATGGTGATAAAGTTGAGTACTTTATCCTTAAGTTAGCATTGATCATTTTTTGACAGTAGCTTCCTGTTGTGCTGACGACTGATCTTGGGTAAAATTTAAATGTTATTTATAAATTAGTCCTGATTTGTAAGCTGCTGAGTCACTATGTACTATGGTGCAGAATGTACATATCATATCCTGCAGCTGGACGTATGTAAACTGGTTATGAATCAATGTTTTAATTTACACATATACAGATGTTATTCCATTTTTGCCTGTAATGTATATACACATGATTGTTTACTGTTAATGATACATTATGGATATCAGAAATCCTTTTCCGTCCAACTTAAACAGTAATATGTTATACTATATGCTGAATTCTTTGAAGATCTTTAAATCCAAAACGATTTTGCATTTTATGTTTTGAGGAATCTCCTATATTTACATAAGCTGTTTTTTATTCTAATAGGTTGTGTCCAAATGTTGTATCCAGATCTGACATATAAGTTGACAGTACATGTGTGGTATTAATATTAAGGTTTATGCCCCTCTCTGAATGTGAGATTTGTCTGTCTTGATATCATATCCTGTTGACCGTTGCTTTTTACTGCTTAGTTCAACAAAACCAATATTGCTTGTTCAATTCAAATTAAAATTTCAAAAGAATAATCATTACACATGATCCAAATTTTGATAATTGCTATATTAAAAAATTCAGTGTAGGGCATCTGTGTATCAGGTATATTTGTTTGATCCGGAAATGAAAGCTTGCTGATGAGAAGTCAGACATAAGGGAAATCTCCACTATCAAGTGGTGATGAATATAATCTCTACTGCATTTCATCTGGTTGTGAAACAAATTAGTGCTACTGTGTGATGTTAGGTTTTAATTTGTTTTAAAGTGTTTCAGTTTCCAAATATGACCTACATAAAGGTGTGCCTGTAATATTTATTCCTGTTGAGGCCTTATCACCCTGTTATGTCGGTAATACCCAAATAAACTCTTATAGTTGCTTCCTTGATCAGTTGCGAATATTAACGAGCCAGGATCATGCAGTTTTAATGTTCTGTGGCAAAATTAACATCATTGCACATCTTCAGTTTATCAAGAGTTTGCTCCCATTATAAACTCAAACCCAGCTGTAGATTCAGTTACAATAGTTTCGTTGAGCGTTGCCACTTATTTTGTACATACTTGTATTTGTGTCTATTCCAATTCTGCTCTTTGATGGTACTGAACGAGGCAGATGGCTCTTGATGGTATATGATAAGGCAGATAACTCTTGATGGTACCAAATCGAAGTAGATACCTCTTCATTATACCAAATGAGGCAGAGAGCTCTTGATGGTACCAAACCAGGCAGATGGCTCTTGATGGTACCAAACGAAGCAGATATCTTGATGGTACCAAACAAGGCAGATAGCTCTTGATGATACCAAATGAGGCAGATATCTCTTGATGGTACCAATCAAGGCAGATATCTATTGCAGGTACCAAATGAGGCAGATCTCGATGGTACCAAACAAGGCAGATATCTCTTGATGGTATTAAACAAGGCAGATGTCTCTTTGATATTACCAAATGAGGCAGATGGCCAAACAATGCAGATATCTCCAGATGGTACCAAACAAGGCAGATACCTCTATTTCATTCTACACCTGTGTTGGGGATAAAACTCACCGGTAGTGGGGAAATTTAGCTTTTTATATTTTGCTCAGATATGGAATATTAAGGCAATTTAAATGAAATCTTGAAACTGACCTTGATATATTGTTTTTAATACCAGCAGGTTGTTTATACACATACTCATTACTGTTATGTAGATATGCTAATATTTAATTTACCTCATTCTTCATATGTTTGTATTTAAAAGATTAAATCATTTTGCATGTATACTTCATTGATTGTTTTACACAAGTCTTTTTGTATGTGATCTGCACAATATTATTTTAGCTTGTGTATACATAAAGTTCAAGTCGCTTTTAAATCTGAACTTATTATGTTACTGTGGTGTGTAAAGCACTGTATGCTAGGTGTGTATGTGCTAGGTATGTATGTATGTATGTTAACGTGTATTTTCATAACCAATTCTACATGCATTCATTTTGTTCAACTTTAAACATCTATTTTTATGCCCTCACCACCGAATGGTGAGGGGGCATATAGCGTTAGCCATCCGTCCGTCTGTCCCGAAAAGTTTGTGTGTCTACCTCCTCCAAGACTTTTCAACTGATTGCTTCGAAACTTTACAAGATGTTTAGTTTACTTGTGATGTCAAGATGTGCATCTCGGCTTGGCCCAGTATTACCGGAGTTATGGCTCCTATAAGAGTTGTAAGGAAGACCTATATAAAAGAGAAGAATTTGCTAAAGCAAGCTGTAGTTTCTTCTCTGCATTTCCCATACACATTACACAGAACGTACACTTCAGGATGCCAGGTGAAGTTGGTATTCTGGTGTGGGTACTGGCACACAAATCCACTATTGTGCCTTAAAGACATTTTCTATAGTTTTTTTCTGCAAAACAGATTTTTTAAAAACTTTTTGTACAGTAAGTCTGTTATATATATAGACAGAAAATGCAAAAATATTGGTAGTTCCCCATAATTGTTAAAATTTTAAAAAATAATGTGTAATGCCACCGTCATGTCAATCTGTCCAGAAAGTTGAACAAGTCCATGAAATAGCTAAATAAGACATTTTTGAAATCTAATCATTTATTCATTGGTCACAATTCTGCTAAAATTGTATTAAAGTAAAGAACATTTAATTATAATAACATTTAAAGCTCATCTTTATGTAAAACCTATCTTTTTTACAAATTCTGCTGAGACCATTACTCACAATTTATGCACAAATTAGCCCATAATGATACAATTTCCCTTCATTTTTTTGTAGATTCCCAATAATAGAATTTGTTTAAACTTTCTAAGCACATAGTTTAACATATATAAAAACAAAATGTGCAATAAAAATGTTAGGTCCCCATGCTTGTTTAGACTTATTATTTTTGAAACCTACCCCTATGCTAAAAGGCCAAGTTTTGTATGAAATTATATAAAAATGGTATATTTTTCTTTTTTGTTACGTTCCTAATAACAGAATTTGTTTAAACTTCCTAGGCACTTATTTGAACATATAGTAAGACAATATATGCAATTAAAATTATAGGTCACCATGCATATTGAGATTTAATATTGGTTTTTGGAACCCTACCATTTATGCTTAAATGTTTTAATTTTGTTTGAATTTTTACAAAATGTTATATTTTTTCTATTTTATGTAATTTTCTAATAATAGGCATTTATATAAATAAAGACAATAAATACAACTAGACATCAAGAGCAACATTCCTGTAAATCTTTAGGAAAATCCATCCAATAGTTTTAGAAGAGAAGTCACCCAAAATTCTGCACATGAAAAACTACAGAAAATGCCTTTAAATAGGCAAAGGTACTTCAAAACAACACACCCAAATATTGAGCAATGACTTGAAACCTAGCCTTGTAAAAAAAATACCATTATTCACTGGGAAACGTAAATATATTTTGTTCTTGAACTTTTGTGTCGCCTGCATAGCATGGCAGACACTTAGGAATCATCGTCTGTCGTCGTCCGTCACAGTTAAACCTGCAACCAAACATTGGCCATAACTTTAAAAGTATTTGATCTATATTCGTAAAACTTCACACACATCTTCATCTTACCTCAAGGAATGTTGTTAAAGGGAATGTAGCGACACAGCCAAACCATCTTTATTATTGAAAGTTCTGAAATACTTGAATAAGGGTGCAAGAATTATCAAAATCGGATGATAAACAAAGAAGATATGATCATTTGAAGTTTCTGTTGAAGCGGATATGGAAGCGGCCATTTTGAGAGCTATGACATCACGGTTCTAAATGACCATATATGGAATATTTATAAATATGAAAATTTACTGATTTATTGGGAAAAAATGACAGCAACTGAATGGAAAATATGTAATACTTAATAGCAATAATGCTGTATATGACCAGTAAAAAAATCATTCATTTGCAGTGATTTTATTCGTTTTAAATTATATTATCAATATTCCATATATGGTAATATGGAACTATGACATCATAGTTCTAAAAATGGCGTCTCCCATATTCGTATTAGAACAACCTTTAAATGGTCATATCTTTTTTAGTCATCATCCGATTTTGATAATTATTTCACCTTTTTCCAAGTTTTTCAGAACTTTCATTAACAGAGCTAGTTTGGCTGTGTCGCTACATCCCCTTTAAGCAAATCCAATAACTCTCGACTTCATTTTGGCAGAGTTATGCCCCTTTTCATAAAACTTGAACCTGCAACCTAACCATGCGGCAGGCGATACAAGTGTTCTGTGGAACACCTTTCTAGTATTAAACTATATCCAATTATTCCGACAACATTCCTTTTCATTCCTATTTTGGGACCATATTTTGGCTACCTCTATTTTCTTAAAGTATTTAAATATGCTTGTTAATGTTCTTTATTTCTTTAATTTGGAATTATTATTTTAATTCATTCCTATATTATAAATTATAAGAATTCTTTTAAAAATCCGACTCGAAAATTAACAATGCCTTTAGCATGTTTAGAGTGCCGTCCACTGTAACTGTCTTTGTAATAGTTGTGATTTAAAATGATTAAAACTATGAAACTATATTATCTATATCTGTTGTGTTCTCATTTACCAAGATGGCAGTGTTCTAAAGAGAAAACAAATAATAATAGAATGTAGGTATCTCGCCAATAACAGCCAGATATTACAAGATGTGTAAATTGTTTCTAAACCTACTGACGTCAGGGCTTTATATGATGGGGACATGACACGGCAGTACACATGATGTATTCAACTGCAACACTTGTCGTTCAGGCAAGTTTATCGATTATACACTGCAATTATCGGTTTTTACTACACTTATTGTGGCAGTATGCGAGAGGCCTCGATGTACGGCACACCCAACTACATTGCAAACAGACCTACGTTGCCGCAATCATCAAGCGGTTTATTTTTTCAGTCTAGATAATGTTTGTGAGGATACAGTACATTGAAATTATGTATTAAGCGAGCAAAATTAAATTATCTTAACTTTTCTATAGAACAGCTGGTAAAACCTCGACTGCATCGTGCGATTAATGTAATCTACTGGCATAACAATCGATTTAGTAATTAACAAACAAGCATGTATCAAAAAAATAACAAGAGGTCAATGACCTTGAAGCTCTACAGATAGGTTTTTGATAGCTAGATCAGCATTCCTGTGAAGTTTCATGAAAATTTGTTTCAGAGGAGTAGTCGCTACAAGTTTCCATTATAAAACAATGTAAACAAAGATGGTCGCTGGCAGTCATGTTTAACGTCGCGCATCAAAATAATTTTTCAAAATGTCAAAGTTAATTTTTTTTTTTTTGCTAAATCAAAATCATAACCCATTTAAAAAATACCCTAAACACAATTTCAGTATGTATGTTATTATTTGCAATCATCAACAGGTAATTGAGAGAAAAAAGTTTACCCTTTCATAAAATATACATGCTAATCAAGGAGGAAAAAAACGTTCAAAACGGTCAAGTTAAAAAATGTGTTTTTGTTGAAATCAAAGTCATAACCCAGTTAAAACTACACCAAGCACAAAGTGTATATGTTTTGTATGATCAAAGATCGACAAATATATAAAAAGCGTGAAAGGCATATAAAACCAACAAACAACAAGAAATGTCACAGTAAGTGACAAATGCCCCCGAAGTGACCTTTGACCTCTAAGTGTGACCTTGACCTTGGATTTTGTGGGCGACTGTCTGGTTGTGGTGAGGACTTGTGCCAAGTTATTTGAAAATCCGTCCAGGAATGCCAGAGTTATTGACCGGACACTATTTGACCTCTAAGTGTGACCTTGCCCTTTGGGCCACATACCTGGATTTTATGCTGACACAGTGTTGTGGTGAAAATCCGTCCAGGAATGCCAGAGTTATTGACCGGACACAATTTCACCTTTGACCTCTAAGTGTGACCTTGACCTTAGAGCCACGGACCTGGATTTGTGCGCAGTAACTATTTTTCATGGGAAGTAACTCCTTTTTTCAGGGAGGTAATGGGAAGTAACTCTTTTTTCAGGGGAAGTAACTCTATTTTTCATGGGAAGAAACTCTTTTTTAAGGGAATTAACTCTTTTTTTTCAGGTATTTTTCATGGGAAGTAACTATTTTTTTTAACGGAAGTAACATTTTTTCAAGGGAAGCAACTCTTTTTTTTTCCAGGGGAAATAACTCTTTTTCAGGGGAGGTAACCCTAATTTTTCTGGGGAGGTAATTCTAATTTTTCAAGGGAAATAACTCTTCTTTTTTTTTTCAGGGGAGGTAATTCTAATTGTTCAAGGGAAGTAACTCTGTTTTTTTCAGGGGTGGCAACTCTTATTTTTCAAGGGAAATAACTTTTTTTTCAGGGGAGGTAATTCTGTTTTTTCAGGGGAGGAATTCTAATTTATCAAGGGAAGTAACTCTGTTTTTTAGGGGAGGTAACTAATTTTCCAAGGGAAAGAACTTTTTTTCAGGGGAGGTAATTCTAATTTTTCAAGGGAAATAACTCTTTTATTCAGGGGAAGTAACTCGATTTTTTCAAGGGAAGAAACTATTTTTTCAGGGGAGATAAGTCTAATTTTTCAAGGGAAATAACCTTTTTTCAGGGGAGGTAATTCTATTTTTTTAAGGGAAGTAACCCTTTTTTTAAAGGGAGGTAATTCTAATTTTTCGAGGGAAATAATTAATTTTTTCAAGGGAAGTTACTCTCTCTTTTTTCAGTGGAGGTAATTCTAATTTTTCAAGGGAAGTTACTGTTTTTTTCATGGGAGGAATCTCTTTTTTTCAGGGGAAGTAACTCGATTTTTTTCAAGGGAAGTAACTTTTTTTTTTCAGTGTAGGTATCTCTTTTTTCAGGGGAGGTAATTCTGTTTTTTTCAGGAATTCAAGTAACTCCCTTGAAAAATTAGGGAAACTTTTCTTCAAACGACTTCTCAGAAACCGCTTGGCTAATTTTGACCAAACTTCACATGGATGATCCTTAGATGAATGTTTTTTAGATTTGTTAAAATTAGGTCAAGGCAACATCCAAGATGGCCGCCATTACCATATATGGTCGAAACCTTAAAAAATCTTCTCCAGAACTGCTGGACAGATTTCAACAGTTTTTCTTTTAAATTGATCGTCAACGCCTACACTATCAAGTTTGTTCAAATGAAGTCCCCGGGTTCAAAAATGGCCGTTCCCCGGGGGGTCCAAAGTTTGTATATTGAGATTGTGCATGTTTTTCATATAGACATATAGGAAAAAACTTTAAAAAATCTTCTTCTCTGAAACCACAAGGCACAGAGATCTCATCTATTACATGTAGCATCAGCTTATGGTCCTCTGCTAAGTTTGTTCAAATGATGACCCTGACTGTGTTTTTTCAGGGGAGGTAATTCCAATTTTTCAAGGGAGGCAACTTTTTTTTTTCCGGGGATGTAATTCTAAAACTTTTGCATTTAGTGATGCCACGTCTTTCTGAAGATCAGAAAAACCAAGCTATTGGTATGCTTAGGGCGGGGTCAATGGTAAATAACGTCGCGCGTCATTTTGGCTGCTCCAGACAGACTATTCATAATCTTGTGAACCGGTACAACATTACTGGGTCTGTCCGAGATCGTGTACTTGCGACAACGTTACGTACTGATCGCGTTATCACGTTCTGATCGCGTTATCACGTTAATCGTTTTTTACCAGCAACCATTACTGCCCGGCTCATGCATAGACGATCATATATCGTTTGAGACAGAACCAAGATCCTATTCGTGCTCGTCGTCAATATACTGGACAGATTATCACACCTCGTCACCGAGCTTCCATACTGTTATGGGCACGACGTCATTTGCATTTCACGCGCAACCAGTGGCAATCGGTACTTTTCAGCGATGAGTCGTGGTTTACTGTCAGCCATGCCATGCAGATGGCAGAATTCGCATCTATCGCCGTAGAAATGAACGACTTGCAGATTGTTGTATTCGGGAGAGAGACAGATTTGGTGGTGGCAGTATTATGGTCTGGGGTGGGATAATGGAAAATCTGAAAACTGATCTGGTCATTATCCAAGGAAATGTCAATGCTCAACGTTACATCAATGTTTTAAACAACACAATGATACCTTTCATGCAAAATAACGGACCTGGCACTTTCCAGCATGACAATGCAAGGCCTCACACGGCGCGTATAACCACACAATTCCTTGCTCAAAATAACGTTAACGTCTTGCCTTGGCCCGCATTATCCCCGGACTTGAACCCCATAGAACACATATGGGATGAATTGGGTCAGAGGGCCAGGTCCAATCATCAAATTGATACCATAAATGACCTCCAAAATGCACTTCTGTTAGAATGGCAACGTATTCCAAACGCGCTCATATAGTGGGGCAGATTGGTGAAAAAAATGTGCATTGTTTGACAAAAGCATCAAACTTTGCACGTTTATGGCTATGGACCCACGCCAGATTTTTCAAAATGGCCGCCAAATATGTAATAAATAATCAGTTGAACCTATATGTATCAGGTTTTAACAACATATATATATTATGGCAATCGCAACAAATTACACAAATTGATAGACAAAGGGTCATGAAATACAATCTGGGTATATTTTAAGTTCAAAATGGCTACCGTTTTCAAAATGGCCGCCAAAACGTGTTGAAAATAGTAAAAAGTATAATTCATTTAATAGTTGTTTGTAAGAAAGTAAATAATATGTTGAATTTTCACTCAGTTGTCTTGGCATATTATATGTTTGTTAATATTGTAATAAAGAGTTATTTAGAGGCACTGTATGGTTAATGTGTTGAGGGATTTTCAGGTTTAAATAAAATTTCACTTCCGATTGACTCTAGGTTTTCTCCAGCCTTTGGAATTTCTGAAGGGTACTAAACTAATTTTCTTCTCAGAAACTGTCGCTTCATTATAAAATATATTTGTAAAATCCTGAAATACACTGACTTGGTAAACCTTATTTACAAAACAAAACAAGAAAACAAAACAAGTAAACAAAAACTAAACGCGAGGACATTTTATGCTAACGGATTAACTGCGTCGAAACTTTATAGTTGCCGAGCAGAAATGAAATTGGCCTGAAACCCAATGTGAAGATCATAATG
This sequence comes from Cyrtodaria siliqua, assembly GCA_037043455.1. Classification (NCBI taxonomy): domain Eukaryota; kingdom Metazoa; phylum Mollusca; class Bivalvia; order Adapedonta; family Hiatellidae; genus Cyrtodaria; species Cyrtodaria siliqua. The sequence continues at coordinate 39,056 of JAWPHD010014594.1, forward strand.
GCATTTTGCGTTGAAACCTTCGTATTTAAAATGGAGGCACTTAAAACAATCTGAGACTTGTTTGAAGACTAGAGATGGACCAGTGCCCATGAGGCAATAATGACACTGCAGATTCCTTTCTGAAATAAACGCATGCATCAGGGAATGCTCATCACGTGATTACCATACTTAGAATATTGCACATGACGATCATAAAGAGAAACCAAAAGTTCGCAATTGCAGTACTGTTCAGCTACACTTTAAATCTTAAAATTAGTCATCTCTGTGTGTGAGATAAACTTCATTAACCCAATAAACCAGCTCACAAGCAGAAATATAAGATTGTGAAAGAAGATGCAGGTGCAGTAGGTGCTGTAAACACATCGCAGCTTCCACGCTGGATGATCTCTGAACCAGATATGGTTAGTTATCTGTTAATTTCAGTTATTGCAATAATTCATCAGGCGCTGCCTATGAGAAAACTCTGATCTTTTCCATCATGAACAAGTTAAAGATGTTCGTAAGACAGTTTGAGTGACACAGTTGAGGAATTAGAAAATATATTCAAGGACAATACTGAGGATTTACTGGTACTTGACTTAAGTTACATAGACGATCTCGTGTGACAGAAGTTGCAACAAATAGGTAAATTATGTAATGCAAAGCATGACACGTTTGTAACAGAGCTTATAGATGACATAACCAAGTCTGTCTGTAAACAGATAAACTAGAACATGTTTTCTTTCCTCAGTGGTCACCTACAACAGATGCTATAACTTGCTTTCTCTTCTCGCATATGTATGTATCATATTAGGTTCCGATTAACGGCAGATTAGTGTGTCTCACCAGCCTTTTCTAACTTTGGAAAACTTTTTTGGATTTTAATCAGACTATACGAGCTGCCTTAAAATGCATTTTAATGCTTGCAAAACATTAGTAAGTATGATTGACAAGATATTTTACACATTGTTGAATGACACTTGCAGAAGATTAAGTAGATGACGGCCATCATGCAAAACAAAATCAGAGCTCTGTCTAACTGGCATAACAATCGGTTGCGATAGAAGAGAAACTAAAACACGTTCATTAACAGAGACGAAGATGTGCCTTGTATCAGACTACCAGAATCTGGGACTGATCTCGACCATTTCACGAAGATGATACGATACAATGCGTGTGTTGCATGTGGCATGTGCCAAACAAGACTTCATTAAACTTATGCTATATACAGTAGACACAGACGTTGCAGTACATGTTATAGCAATGGTAAAGTAAATCCAGCTAGATGAGCTATGTGTTAGTTTTAGGAGCTAGGAATCACTTCAGGTTCTTCTTTGCACACTGTATTGCCTATTCATTAGTTCATATAAACCCATACGAATAGTTGCTTTTCAAACTTACTATATGCAATGAAATACCTTCATTTGCTGAAAATGCTAAAACCTGTGCATGGAAAATCTGGAAATACTATGATGAGGTTGCACAAGCTTTCCAATTCCAAACGTTGTTCTTGTTGGAAAATGTATGACAAGAGGAAGTGCATGTTCGACAAGAGGAAGTGCTCTTGATGTCGCAAAGAATTGTTGACATTCAATGGTTCCAAGATACGACATGTCCATGTCACCAATTGATGTAGCTCTTTTCAAGGACACCTGTCGAGTTGTTTACAGGTTGTAATTGGACATTGTTGGAGACATGACCTTTAGGTCCACCTGTGAATTGCCTACATCCGGTGACTGCGGTCCACCTGTGAAATGCCTACATCCGGTGACTGCGGTTTGAAGAGGGTATGTTGAAGCCATTCTCTATAACAATACCACAGGCGTCAGCGTTTGCAAGGCACTTATTACATGAAGATGTCAAAGAGACAAGTGTGTTGCAATTTAAAACGAAATGTCAAAGCAGGAATGATGTTTACAGACTTTTAAAAATGAGATGCTGGGTACTGTGACTGTGATTAAGAAAAAGTGTACCATTCAGATCATAGATAATAAGATTAGAGGACATTTAATGTTAGCTCTCATATTGAAAATGTTCACATGATATGACCACTTATTACCTTTGAGTTTGTGTATATAACAAACTTCTTTTTGATTTTGTTTTCTGATAGTGTCATATTGTATAAATCAACAAATGTAATTTAAGCTCGTAATTAAATCTAATTCCGATAAATCGGAAATGATAAATATTGTTTAAATATCCTTTCCGATATTTTTTCTCCAAGCGTTTAGAAGACTCGGCAAGCTTGATTTTTTTTATAACCAGCGGCGTCCCATTAGTTTTGTTACTTCATATGCATGTTTTAAAATCAGTTTTAATAATTATGTAAATAGTTCAAAGCAAATTAGTTTTACATATTGCTCATTGGGGAATATATTGCACCAATAATATATTAAAACTTGTAATAGAATAATTGAATTGAATTGAATTGGGGTTTAAGGCGCAACAACACATGAAAAGGTTATACGGCGCCTAACAGGCATGAACATGCCGGGCTCATCTTCCATGTACATCGAGATAAAATATGGAAAATGGGCCTAGAACCTTCTCACCCTGAACTGCAGAGTTGCTGCAAATTTTATCGTAGAAACTCCATTTACGCTGGAGCCACGTTTATTGTTTTTCTGCCACTGCTCTTTTGATGCGAGTGAGATAGCACCTAAAACAATGCAGGGATCATGATGAAGACCTTTAATGAACATGAACAAAAAATGATGAAATGAACATGCATTTGGGGGGATTCTACCCCTCTGCCTACCCCTCCAAAGGGATCAGCAGTGGCCCTATTCTTTGCCCCATGACCAAACGGGGGCCCACGGGAACCACACGGGGCTGTAATAGAATAACCACAAGCAAACAGTTAAAAAATTCTGCACTATTTTAATTATGTGCAAGAAGTTTTAAAGTCAAATTGATATTGGATTAATCAATTTGGATGCTTGATAAATGATTAAAGATTGTTGCGTATACCTTTAATAGTGTTTTACCAAGTCACTGGATGTATACTTACACGAGTTATTATATACTAAAAGCCACTAATAAAGATGAGACTGAAACTTAAACACACTTCAGAAATGCTTAAGGCTAAAGACAACTGAGACAAAACTAGTCTCAGAGTTGGCATAATATATAAACAAGTGTAAAACCCGCAACCCCTGAAGTAGTGGTGTATCTAACAACTATTTATTGAAGTATAGACATACACATAAATATATCAAGACAACACCTTTGTAAAACACATCAACAGTTTGATTGCTTTATAAAACAAGAGGTCAATGACCTTGAAGCTCTACTGATTGATTTTGATTTCAGGAAGTAGTCGCTACAAACTTGTTTTTTGAAAATTTATTTTTAGCCGTGGCGGCCATCTTGAATTTCCGGCCGACCTGATATTTTGCTAGGATCAATTAGACATCAAGAGCAACATTCCTGTGAAGTTCATGAAAATCCGTCAAGTAGTTTCAGAGGAGTAGTCGCTACAAGTTTTCATTATATAATTCTATGTAAACAAAGATGGCCGCTGACAGCCATGTTTAACATCTAATCAAAATGATTTTTGACAAGGACCAACATCATGTAATGCTGATCATTTTAGAAAAAGTCCCATATCAATATCACTTATAGTTTTCAAGAAGTAGTCGCTACAAACTTGCATTTTGAAAATCTATTTTTAGCCATGGCGGCCATCTTGAATTTCCGGCCGACCTGAAATTTTGCTAGGATCAATTAGACATCAAGAGCAACATTTCTGTGAAGTTTCATGAAAATCCGTCAAGTAGTTTCAGAGGAGTAGTCGCTACACGTTTTCATTATATAACTCTATGTAAACAAAGATGGCCACTGGCAGCCATGTTTAATGTCGAATCAAAATAATGTTCGACTCGGATAACCATCATGTCATGCTGATCATTTTAGAAAAAGTCCCATATCAATATCACTTATAGTTTTCAAGAAGTAGTCGCTACAAACTTATATTTTAAAAATCTATTTTTAACTGTGGCAGCCATCTTGAATGTCTGGCCGATCTGAAATTTTGCTAGGATCAATTAGACATTAAGAGCAACATTCCTGTAAAGTTTCATGAAAATCCGCCAAGTAGTTTCAGAGGAGTAGTCGCTACAAGTTTTTACTATATAGCTCTATGTAAACAAAGATGGCCGCTGGCAGCCACGTTTAACGTCGAATCAAAACGATTTTTGATAAGGACCAACATCATGTAATGCTGATCATTTTAGAAAAAGTCCCATATCAATATCACTTATAGTTTTCAAGAAGTAGTCGCTACAAACTTGCATTTTGAAAATCTATTTTTAGCCATGGCGGCCATCTTGAATTTTCGGCCGACCTGAAATTTTGCTAGGATCAATTAGACATCAAGAGCAACATTTCTGTGAAGTTTCATGAAAATCCGTCAAGTAGTTTCAGAGGAGTAGTCGCTACAAGTTTTCATTATAGAACTCTATGTAAACAAAGATGGCCACTGGCAGCCATGTTTAATGTCGAATCAAAATAATATTCGACTCGGATAACCATCATGTCATGCTGATCATTTTAGAAAAAGTCCCATATCAATATCACTTATAGTTTTCAAGAAGTAGTCGCTACAACTTGTATTTTGAAAATCTATTTTTAGCCATGGCGGCCATCTTGAATTTCCGGCCGACCTGAAATTTTGCTAGGATCAATTAGACATCAAGAGCAACATTTCTGTGAAGTTTCATGAAAATCCGTCAAGTAGTTTCAGAGGAGTAGTCGCTACAAGTTTTCATTATATAACTCTATGTAAACAAAGATGGCCACTGGCAGCCATGTTTAATGTCGAATCAAAATAATGTTCGACTCGGATAACCGTCATGTCATGCTGATCATTTTAGAAAAAGTCCCATATCAATATCACTTATAGTTTTCAAGAAGTAGTCGCTACAAACTTATTTTTTAAAAATCTATTTTTAACTGTGGCAGCCATCTTGAATTTCTGGCCGATCTGAAATTTTGCTAGGATCAATAAGACATTAAGAGCAACATTCCTATAAAGTTTCATGAAAATCCGCCAAGTAGTTTCAGAGGAGTAGTCGCTACAAGTTTTTACAATATAGCTCTATGTAAACAAAGATGGCCGCTGGCAGCCATGTTTAACGTCAAATCAAAACGATTTTCGACAAGGACCAACATCATGTCATGCTGATCATTTTAGAAAAAGTCCCATATCAATATCACTTATAGTTTTCAAGAAGTAGTCGCTACAAACTTGAATTTAAAAAATCTATTTTTAGCTTTGGCGGCCATTTTGGATTTCACATCAACATGATTTTTTGCTAGGATCAACTAGACTTCATGGGCAACATTTGTGTAAAGTTTTATGAATATCCATCTGGTAGTTTCAGAGGAGTAGTCGCTACAAATAAAAGTTAACGGACAGACGGACGGACGGACGGACGGACGACGGACGCCGCACCACGGCATAAGCTCTGCTGATCTCTGATCAGTAGAGCTAAAAATAAAAAATAAAAATTAAACGTTTTTTGGCGGCCATTTTAAAAATGGCGGCCATTTTGAAGAAAAAAATGACCCAAATTACATTACATATTTTATTGTCTATCAATGTCCTGAATTTATTGTATTTACAATAACAAGTTTTGATAAAACCAATTAATTATGGGCTTCATTAATTTTTTATGGACTATATTTTTCAAAATCTGACGTGGGTCCATAGCCAAAAATGTTTAGTAGAGTATTGTCTAGCTATGTGTCAAATTTGGTGCTTTTGTCACAAAATGCACAATTTTACCAATATATGTCACCAATCTGCCCCACTAATACAACGTTACGTAAATTTAATGAGGCGACGTATTCTGCAATGCATTCGTAAAAATGGAGGTTACACTGGTTACTGATGCTTTTTATAACATCACTTAGCGCACTCAGTCAGTAATTTCTTGTTTCCAAATGCTGTGTGATCATTTTCATTTTTCAGGAATTTTCATTTCGACCCATCTCAACTTAATTTTTCATAAAAATTATGCAATATCTGATTTTTATCCAAAAAATTACACAAACACATCGATATGGCATTGAAGCTTCGATGACAAAAAAAATTAACCCCGAATATACATTTATCAACAAAATATATACTTTTGAAGTCTATGTAAAGTTTTCATTTTGGGTCAGTGTAGATCAACAACAAGAAAGCACAATAACAACAGGACCAAATACAACTTAAATGACAACAGCTAGGCAAGATATCAATTGAACAACAACAACAAAACACAATGACAACAGGACGATATTCAACTTAACAACAACAGCCGGGCAAGATATCAATTGATCAACAACAACAAAACACAATGACAACAGGACCAAATTAAATTTAAACAACAACAGCCGGGCAAGATATCAACAGATCAACAACAACAAAACACAATGGCAACGGGATAAAATTCAATTAAATAACAACAACCGGGCAAGATATCAACAGATCAACAACAACAAAACACAATGGCAACGGGATAAAATTCAATTAAATAACAACAACCGGGCAAGATATCAACTGAACAACAAAACACAATGACAACAGTAACAGTTTTAATATACAAGAAATCCGTGGATTCACATGTCTCGCCTAACGGGGGCTGGACTTAAAAATAAAAAGGTCAATGATGCTTAAATGAAAGTTTGTAAACATTTTAGTAATTAAAAACAATCGAGTTTGCCGTTTGCTGAGATGACATTTAAGTGCATTTGTTTAAAAACAAAATGCCATTCTATTAAAAACAAGAGGCCCAAGAGGGCACGTGGATGCTCTACTGGCTAAAACGGCTCTTATATCAAGGGTTGTCGACATAAAATTACCATCAGTAGTTTTTTTAAAACATTGCAAAAACAACAGGGATAGGAAGGCCTTAGATCGCTCACCTGGTAATCATGGGCAATATGTCTCTGTGTCTAGTCTGGCATGAGCATTTTTTAATTTGTCCCACTTTCTTCTATGAATGAAATTTCATAAAAATGGGTGGGGGGAAGGGTTTATATTAACATTCTAAACAAATATGGTAAAGATCAGATCCAAAATGAAGTAACTACAGATTTAACAAAGGAAAATACAAAAATACAATATAGCATTTTTCAACAAATCAAGGGCCATAATCTGTCGTTACTAACTAGATCTAGCTGGTTTTCGAACTTGTCCAAAATTTCATTGATATAAAATGCTTTGCACAACTAGACATCTTACTGAGGCTTCCTGCCAAATTTTGTAGAAATCCAACAAGCCGTTTAGGAGGAGTAGCGCCGACAAGAAATTTAAAGTAAAAATGTCAAAGTGCCATAACTCCGTCATAAATCAGCAAACTGGAACAAAAGCGCGATATGCACAACTAAACATCTTACCGATGCTTCCTGCCAAGTTTCGTCGAAATCCAACAAGGCGTTTAGGAGGAGTAGCGCGGACAAGAAATTAAAAAAAAAATGTAAATGGGCTTTAACTCCATCAAAAATCAATGAACCGGAAAGAAAATGCAATAGGCACAGCAATGCTTCCTGCTGACACGGCGTTAACACCAAAAAAATAATTTAAAAAAAAATAATAATGAAATAAGAAAATTAAAAAAAAATAATAATAATCAAGAAATTTAAAAAAAAATATGTCAAGGGGCTGTAACTCCATCAAAAATCAATGAACCGGAAAAAAAATGCAATAGGCACAGCAATGCTTCCTGATAACATGGCGTTAACACCAAAAAAAAAATTTAAAAAAAATTAATGAAATAAGAAAAGAAAAAAAATAATAATAATAATCAAGAAATTTAAAAAAAATATGTCAAGGGGCTGTAACTCCATCAAAAATCAATGAACCGGAAAAAAAATGCAATATGCACAGCATTGCTTCCTGCTACAGCCGTTAACGATTGAGCATGGAAATACATCGTTTGTATCAATGGATGTTTGAAGCACCAGACATGTAAACAACCGATGGCGCCGTCCAATAAAATGGAAGTACTCGGTGAATTGAACGTAGTTGACACCTCCCACTCGACCCGCCTACAAGTCTCACGTGACCAAAATCGATATCATAACATAACACTGAGTACATATACTTCTAAAGACTCACCTTTTCACTGTATTAGATGTTGATGTATTCCACACCGCGAAAATAACTTCGGGCGTCCCCAGCAGTGATCGAAGTTATTATTTTCAAAATTGCATATTCAATGTTAATTTCTCAGCAATTCTACTGTAATGCTGGCTCCTAAGCACTGCTTTTATATGCCTAAAGCACATCTCGGCCGGGTTCATATCTGGCGAGTACGTAGGTGTAAATACATATTCTATTCCTTGGTTATTCAAAAACCGAGACAAAACCGCTTCTCCACGATTATGATTGGTGGCGCAGTTGTCAACTATGATTATGTCCCCCGCAGTTAACGCTGGGTTTCCAGTTTCATCAACTGAATGAGAAGCTTCGTTGAAAAAGTTAAACGGTCCGTGTCAGTCGCACCCTCAACAACGTTTGCATATGCAACACCATTAAAACCAACTAATAAATTTAATGTCAAATGCGTTGACCTTGTATGTTCACATATTTCAACGACAGGCTGGCCTACTGGTGCGTGTCCATACTTCCTCTTAATTGATTGTGGAAGTTCGAATCCACTTTCATCAAAGAACTTAAGTTTGTATGGATTTTGTCGGGAAACATAGTTAAGAAATGCTTGCGTGTAATTCATATTATTTGGCGTACATTTTTCTGCAGCTCGACTTATCATGATTTTCCTACTCCAGGGACCATCTTTCATTCGATTTTTTAATGTTTTGCTAAGTGTGTTCAAACTGACATCACTATTTGAAAATCGAGCTAATTTTTCTTTCACTTCAGATAAAGACAAAGACGGTTTTTCACGCTTTAATTGTTCAACATACTGCTCATCTTGTTCTTGCAATTTTCTCTTCCTGCCTCCACCGTGGGGAAGGGGGCAACACAGCCGGTGTCGCAATAACGATCCCAGATATTCCTAACACAAGTATTCGAAAGTTTCAGGGACACTGCCACAAGCGACAAAACACCCCTAGGAACATGTCTGTTCTCCGAATTTCCACCTTTTTCAACAATGCTCGTTATCACAAGATTTCTCAAATAATCCCCAACTGCCTTTCCACTAATAAAAACCCTGTTATGCTTATTTAAGTTCTGTTTGTCATCCATGACTATAACACAGGCTGGTGATAGTTGTTACAGGTTATACACGTTTTACGGGAATGATGGAAAGCCTGAGCTATACGTCTCACACCACAATTAATTTTCCATAGGGTCCCATTGTAATGTTTTTGTTCGTGGCATAGAGATAAAAAAGATTTTGCAACATGTATTTATGCTTAAATTCTTCATTAATCCAATATCTGCATGCTATTAACTTTTAACGAATATTTACCAGATTGAACTTTTTTTAATTTCATGTTTGCGTGACACCTATCAAAATTTAGACAAAAATACAACCCCGTGGAGATTAGACCCATGATGTGTAAAATGAGGCAGAATTAGCTAGAAATCTTATATCAACATGCATTTTTCTGGGATCTCTTCCTAAAATGCTGTAGATTTAGAACCTGGTAAAGATAAATCAATGTATACTGTAAAATGTAGAAAAGCGAACTTGTTTTTTTTATCTACCTCCTTCATCTGTAGGGCAGGAGTATTCAAGGGAGATAATAGTGGTGTGAGTCCTTAAGGTCTTTTTTTTTTCTAATGATCACCTCAATAATAATTGAACATGTATACAAATCAATTACACGCTGAAAAGTGCTAAAAGTTTGATTCGATGTTTACTGCTTTTCAAATTATTCAAGTTTTAGTGACCTAGGGTATTGGTCGAAATTCAGGCCGAGCACCTTTAATATTTTGAAAATCTACAGTAGTGATAAGGATTTTGCATTTTCCTGGTCATTTGTGCTCAGCTATGTCTGAAACTTTCAAATATACATGAAAAGGCATCTCTACATCTGAATATAGCATAAAAATGATCTTTAAGAAATGATTATTGAGAAAAATGCTGAAAATAATAAACTCAAACTAAGGGTTACCCGTCAAAATTTTGATTTTCCAGGAAAAGTAACAGTCTCTCGCTTTAATTTTGACATTTTTTCAAAGTGGTCTGTCTTCATTGATATGTGTGTTTGTTTTACAAGCCAATAGCTGTAAAATAAAGCTAAAATTATGCTTATACCTGTATTGGTTTTGAAAATATAGTTAATTTTTAGTTAAACATGGTATCAAGTAAAATTTCTGCTAATTCCTGCAATATGAAGATAACTTGAAGTAACTATACATACACAGACGGGATTTCTGAATAACCGTGTTAACTGTGTCCTAACATGTCTGAAACGTTCACAGATACACAAACAATGCTTAGTGTTGAAGGAGGTAAGGTACCTGTTCTGCAGCTCTTAAGCGCAAGCGCTTAGAGATGAATGATGGAAATTCCCATTCTGAAGCTCTAAATTGCAAGGCATTAGAGATGAATGATGAAATATACCTGTTCTGCAGCTCTAAAGCGCAATGCCTTAGCATTAAAGGATGAAAGATACTCGTTCTGCAGCTCTAAAGCGCAATACCTTAGAGATGACGGATGAAAATGCCATTCTGCAGCTCTAAAGCGCAATGCCTTAAGAATAACGAATAAAGATACCCATTCTGCAGCTCTTTCTTAAGGTCTTTTTTTTTTCTAATGATCACCTCAATAATAATTGAACATGTATACAAATCAATTACACGCTGAAAAGTGCTAAAAGTTTGATTCGATGTTTACTGCTTTTCAAATTATTCAAGTTTTAGTGACCTAGGGTATTGGTCGAAATTCAGGCCGAGCACCTTTAATATTTTGAAAATCTACAGTAGTGATAAGGATTTTGCATTTTCCTGGTCATTTGTGCTCAGCTATGTCTGAAACTTTCAAATATACATGAAAAGGCATCTCTACATCTGAATATAGCATAAAAATGATCTTTAAGAAATGATTATTGAGAAAAATGCTGAAAATAATAAACTCAAACTAAGGGTTACCCGTCAAAATTTTGATTTTCCAGGAAAAGTAACAGTCTCTCGCTTTAATTTTGACATTTTTTCAAAGTGGTCTGTCTTCATTGATATGTGTGTTTGTTTTACAAGCCAATAGCTGTAAAATAAAGCTAAAATTATGCTTATACCTGTATTGGTTTTGAAAATATAGCAAGTAAAATTTCTGCTAATTCCTGCAATATGAAGATAACTTGAAGTAACCTATACATACACAGACGGGATTTCTGAATAACCGTGTTAACTGTGTCCTAACATGTCTGAAACGTTCACAGATACACAAAACAATGCTAAGTGTTGAAGGAGGTAAGGTACCTGTTCTGCAGCTCTTAAGCGCAAGCGCTTAGAGATGAATGATGGAAATTCCCATTCTGAAGCTCTAAATTGCAAGGCATTAGAGATGAAGTGATGAAATATACCTGTTCTGCAGCTCTAAAGCGCAATGCCTTAGCATTACAGGATGAAAGATACTCGTTCTGCAGCTCTAAAGCGCAATACCTTAGAGATGACCGGATGAAAATGCCATTCTGCAGCTCTAAAAGCGCAATGCCTTAAGAATAACGAATAAAGATACCCATTCTGCAGCTCTTTCTAAGGTCTTTTTTTTTTTCTAATGATCACCTCAATAAGTAATTGAACATGTATACAAATCAATTACACGCTGAAAAGTGCCTAAAAGTTTGATTCGATGTTTACTGCTTTTCAAATTTATTCAAGTTTTAGTGACCTAGGGTATTGGTCGAAATTCAGGCCGAGCACCTTTTAATATTTTGAAAATCTACAGTAGTGATAAGGATTTTGCATTTTCCTGGTCATTTGTGCCTCAGCTATGTCTGAAACTTTCAAATATACATGTAAAAGGCATCTCTACATCTGAATATAGCATAAAAATGATCTTTAAGAAATGATTATTGAGAAAATGCTGAAAATAATAAACTCAAACTAAGGGTTACCCGTCAAAATTTTGATTTTCCAGGAAAAGTAACAGTCTCTCGCTTTAATTTTGACATTTTTTCAAAGTAGTCTGTCTTCATTGATATGTGGTGTTTGTTTTACAAGCCACATAGCTGTAAAATAAAGCTAAAATTATGCTCTATACCTGGTACCTGTGGTTTTGAAAAATATAGTTAATTTTTAGTTAAACATGGTATCAAGGTAAAATTTTCTGCTAATTCCTGCAATATGAAGATAACTTGAAGTAACCCGATACATACACAGACGGGATTTCTGAATAACCGTGTTAACTGCTGTCCTAAACATGTCTGAAACGTTCACAGATACACAAACAATGCTTAGTGTTGAAGGAGGTAAGGTACCTGTTCTGCAGCTCTTAAGCGCAAGCGCTTAGAGATGAATGATGGAAATTCCCATTCTGAAGCTCTAAATTGCATGGCATTAGAGATGAATGATGAAATATACCTGTTCTGCAGCTCTAAAGCGCAATGCCTTAGCATTAAAGGATGAAAGATACTCGTTCTGCAGCTCTAAAGCGCAATACCTTAGAGATGACGGATGAAAATGCCATTCTGCAGCTCTAAAGCGCAATGCCTTAAGAATAACGAATAAAGATACCCATTCTGCAGCTCTTTCTTAAGGTCTTTTTTTTTTCTAATGATCACCTCAATAATAATTGAACATGTATACAAATCAATTACACGCTGAAAAGTGCTAAAAGTTTGATTCGATGTTTACTGCTTTTCAAATTATTCAAGTTTTAGTGACCTAGGGTATTGGTCGAAATTCAGGCCGAGCACCTTTAATATTTTGAAAATCTACAGTAGTGATAAGGATTTTGCATTTTCCTGGTCATTTGTGCTCAGCTATGTCTGAAACTTTCAAATATACATGAAAAGGCATCTCTACATCTGAATATAGCATAAAAATGATCTTTAAGAAATGATTATTGAGAAAAATGCTGAAAATAATAAACTCAAACTAAGGGTTACCCGTCAAAATTTTGATTTTCCAGGAAAAGTAACAGTCTCTCGCTTTAATTTTGACATTTTTTCAAAGTAGTCTGTCTTCATTGATATGTGTGTTTGTTTTACAAGCCAATAGCTGTAAAATAAAGCTAAAATTATGCTTATACCTGTATTGGTTTTGAAAATATAGTTAATTTTTAGTTAAACATGGTATCAAGTAAAATTTCTGCTAATTCCTGCAATATGAAGATAACTTGAAGTAACTATACATACACAGACGGGATTTCTGAATAACCGTGTTAACTGTGTCCTAACATGTCTGAAACGTTCACAGATACACAAACAATGCTTAGTGTTGAAGGAGGTAAGGTACCTGTTCTGCAGCTCTTAAGCGCAAGCGCTTAGAGATGAATGATGGAAATTCCCATTCTGAAGCTCTAAATTGCAAGGCATTAGAGATGAATGATGAAATATACCTGTTCTGCAGCTCTAAAGCGCAATGCCTTAGCATTAAAGGATGAAAGATACTCGTTCTGCAGCTCTAAAGCGCAATACCTTAGAGATGACGGATGAAAATGCCATTCTGCAGCTCTAAAGCGCAATGCCTTAAGAATAACGAATAAAGATACCCATTCTGCAGCTCTTTCTTAAGGTCTTTTTTTTTTCTAATGATCACCTCAATAATAATTGAACATGTATACAAATCAATTACACGCTGAAAAGTGCTAAAAGTTTGATTCGATGTTTACTGCTTTTCAAATTATTCAAGTTTTAGTGACCTAGGGTATTGGTCGAAATTCAGGCCGAGCACCTTTAATATTTTGAAAATCTACAGTAGTGATAAGGATTTTGCATTTTCCTGGTCATTTGTGCTCAGCTATGTCTGAAACTTTCAAATATACATGAAAAGGCATCTCTACATCTGAATATAGCATAAAAATGATCTTTAAGAAATGATTATTGAGAAAAATGCTGAAAATAATAAACTCAAACTAAGGGTTACCCGTCAAAATTTTGATTTTCCAGGAAAAGTAACAGTCTCTCGCTTTAATTTTGACATTTTTTCAAAGTAGTCTGTCTTCATTGATATGTGTGTTTGTTTTACAAGCCAATAGCTGTAAAATAAAGCTAAAATTATGCTTATACCTGTATTGGTTTTGAAAATATAGTTAATTTTTAGTTAAACATGGTATCAAGTAAAATTTCTGCTAATTCCTGCAATATGAAGATAACTTGAAGTAACTATACATACACAGACGGGATTTCTGAATAACCGTGTTAACTGTGTCCTAACATGTCTGAAACGTTCACAGATACACAAACAATGCTTAGTGTTGAAGGAGGTAAGGTACCTGTTCTGCAGCTCTTAAGCGCAAGCGCTTAGAGATGAATGATGGAAATTCCCATTCTGAAGCTCTAAATTGCAAGGCATTAGAGATGAATGATGAAATATACCTGTTCTGCAGCTCTAAAGCGCAATGCCTTAGCATTAAAGGATGAAAGATACTCGTTCTGCAGCTCTAAAGCGCAATACCTTAGAGATGACGGATGAAAATGCCATTCTGCAGCTCTAAAGCGCAATGCCTTAAGAATAACGAATAAAGATACCCATTCTGCAGCTCTTTCTTAAGGTCTTTTTTTTTTCTAATGATCACCTCAATAATAATTGAACATGTATACAAATCAATTACACGCTGAAAAGTGCTAAAAGTTTGATTCGATGTTTACTGCTTTTCAAATTATTCAAGTTTTAGTGACCTAGGGTATTGGTCGAAATTCAGGCCGAGCACCTTTAATATTTTGAAAATCTACAGTAGTGATAAGGATTTTGCATTTTCCTGGTCATTTGTGCTCAGCTATGTCTGAAACTTTCAAATATACATGAAAAGGCATCTCTACATCTGAATATAGCATAAAAATGATCTTTAAGAAATGATTATTGAGAAAAATGCTGAAAATAATAAACTCAAACTAAGGGTTACCCGTCAAAATTTTGATTTTCCAGGAAAAGTAACAGTCTCTCGCTTTAATTTTGACATTTTTTCAAAGTGGTCTGTCTTCATTGATATGTGTGTTTGTTTTACAAGCCAATAGCTGTAAAATAAAGCTAAAATTATGCTTATACCTGTATTGGTTTTGAAAATATAGTTAATTTTTAGTTAAACATGGTATCAAGTAAAATTTCTGCTAATTCCTGCAATATGAAGATAACTTGAAGTAACTATACATACACAGACGGGATTTCTGAATAACCGTGTTAACTGTGTCCTAACATGTCTGAAACGTTCACAGATACACAAACAATGCTTAGTGTTGAAGGAGGTAAGGTACCTGTTCTGCAGCTCTTAAGCGCAAGCGCTTAGAGATGAATGATGGAAATTCCCATTCTGAAGCTCTAAATTGCAAGGCATTAGAGATGAATGATGAAATATACCTGTTCTGCAGCTCTAAAGCGCAATGCCTTAGCATTAAAGGATGAAAGATACTCGTTCTGCAGCTCTAAAGCGCAATACCTTAGAGATGACGGATGAAAATGCCATTCTGCAGCTCTAAAGCGCAATGCCTTAAGAATAACGAATAAAGATACCCATTCTGCAGCTCTTTCTTAAGGTCTTTTTTTTTTCTAATGATCACCTCAATAATAATTGAACATGTATACAAATCAATTACACGCTGAAAAGTGCTAAAAGTTTGATTCGATGTTTACTGCTTTTCAAATTATTCAAGTTTTAGTGACCTAGGGTATTGGTCGAAATTCAGGCCGAGCACCTTTAATATTTTGAAAATCTACAGTAGTGATAAGGATTTTGCATTTTCCTGGTCATTTGTGCTCAGCTATGTCTGAAACTTTCAAATATACATGAAAAGGCATCTCTACATCTGAATATAGCATAAAAATGATCTTTAAGAAATGATTATTGAGAAAAATGCTGAAAATAATAAACTCAAACTAAGGGTTACCCGTCAAAATTTTGATTTTCCAGGAAAAGTAACAGTTTCTCGCTTTAATTTTGACATTTTTTCAAAGTAGTCTGTCTTCATTGATATGTGTGTTTGTTTTACAAGCCAATAGCTGTAAAATAAAGCTAAAATTATGCTTATACCTGTATTGGTTTTGAAAATATAGTTAATTTTTAGTTAAACATGGTATCAAGTAAAATTTCTGCTAATTCCTGCAATATGAAGATAACTTGAAGTAACTATACATACACAGACGGGATTTCTGAATAACCGTGTTAACTGTGTCCTAACATGTCTGAAACGTTCACAGATACACAAACAATGCTTAGTGTTGAAGGAGGTAAGGTACCTGTTCTGCAGCTCTTAAGCGCAAGCGCTTAGAGATGAATGATGGAAATTCCCATTCTGAAGCTCTAAATGGCAAGGCATTAGAGATGAATGATGAAATATACCTGTTCTGCAGCTCTAAAGCGCAATGCCTTAGCATTAAAGGATGAAAGATACTCGTTCTGCAGCTCTAAAGCGCAATACCTTAGAGATGACGGATGAAAATGCCATTCTGCAGCTCTAAAGCGCAATGCCTTAAGAATAACGAATAAAGATACCCATTCTGCAGCTCTTTCTTAAGGTCTTTTTTTTTTCTAATGATCACCTCAATAATAATTGAACATGTATACAAATCAATTACACGCTGAAAAGTGCTAAAAGTTTGATTCGATGTTTACTGCTTTTCAAATTATTCAAGTTTTAGTGACCTAGGGTATTGGTCGAAATTCAGGCCGAGCACCTTTAATATTTTGAAAATCTACAGTAGTGATAAGGATTTTGCATTTTCCTGGTCATTTGTGCTCAGCTATGTCTGAAACTTTCAAATATACATGAAAAGGCATCTCTACATCTGAATATAGCATAAAAATGATCTTTAAGAAATGATTATTGAGAAAAATGCTGAAAATAATAAACTCAAACTAAGGGTTACCCGTCAAAATTTAGATTTTCCAGGAAAAGTAACAGTCTCTCGCTTTAATTTTGACATTTTTTCAAAGTAGTCTGTCTTCATTGATATGTGTGTTTGTTTTACAAGCCAATAGCTGTAAAATAAAGCTAAAATTATGCTTATACCTGTATTGGTTTTGAAAATATAGTTAATTTTTAGTTAAACATGGTATCAAGTAAAATTTCTGCTAATTCCTGCAATATGAAGATAACTTGAAGTAACTATACATACACAGACGGGATTTCTGAATAACCGTGTTAACTGTGTCCTAACATGTCTGAAACGTTCACAGATACACAAACAATGCTTAGTGTTGAAGGAGGTAAGGTACCTGTTCTGCAGCTCTTAAGCGCAAGCGCTTAGAGATGAATGATGGAAATTCCCATTCTGAAGCTCTAAATTGCAAGGCATTAGAGATGAATGATGAAATATACCTGTTCTGCAGCTCTAAAGCGCAATGCCTTAGCATTAAAGGATGAAAGATACTCGTTCTGCAGCTCTAAAGCGCAATACCTTAGAGATGACGGATGAAAATGCCATTCTGCAGCTCTAAAGCGCAATGCCTTAAGAATAACGAATAAAGATACCCATTCTGCAGCTCTTTCTTAAGGTCTTTTTTTTTTCTAATGATCACCTCAATAATAATTGAACATGTATACAAATCAATTACACGCTGAAAAGTGCTAAAAGTTTGATTCGATGTTTACTGCTTTTCAAATTATTCAAGTTTTAGTGACCTAGGGTATTGGTCGAAATTCAGGCCGAGCACCTTTAATATTTTGAAAATCTACAGTAGTGATAAGGATTTTGCATTTTCCTGGTCATTTGTGCTCAGCTATGTCTGAAACTTTCAAATATACATGAAAAGGCATCTCTACATCTGAATATAGCATAAAAATGATCTTTAAGAAATGATTATTGAGAAAAATGCTGAAAATAATAAACTCAAACTAAGGGTTACCCGTCAAAATTTTGATTTTCCAGGAAAAGTAACAGTCTCTCGCTTTAATTTTGACATTTTTTCAAAGTAGTCTGTCTTCATTGATATGTGTGTTTGTTTTACAAGCCAATAGCTGTAAAATAAAGCTAAAATTATGCTTATACCTGTATTGGTTTTGAAAATATAGTTAATTTTTAGTTAAACATGGTATCAAGTAAAATTTCTGCTAATTCCTGCAATATGAAGATAACTTGAAGTAACTATACATACACAGACGGGATTTCTGAATAACCGTGTTAACTGTGTCCTAACATGTCTGAAACGTTCACAGATACACAAACAATGCTTAGTGTTGAAGGAGGTAAGGTACCTGTTCTGCAGCTCTTAAGCGCAAGCGCTTAGAGATGAATGATGGAAATTCCCATTCTGAAGCTCTAAATTGCAAGGCATTAGAGATGAATGATGAAATATACCTGTTCTGCAGCTCTAAAGCGCAATGCCTTAGCATTAAAGGATGAAAGATACTCGTTCTGCAGCTCTAAAGCGCAATACCTTAGAGATGACGGATGAAAATGCCATTCTGCAGCTCTAAAGCGCAATGCCTTAAGAATAACGAATAAAGATACCCATTCTGCAGCTCTTTCTTAAGGTCTTTTTTTTTTCTAATGATCACCTCAATAATAATTGAACATGTATACAAATCAATTACACGCTGAAAAGTGCTAAAAGTTTGATTCGATGTTTACTGCTTTTCAAATTATTCAAGTTTTAGTGACCTAGGGTATTGGTCGAAATTCAGGCCGAGCACCTTTAATATTTTGAAAATCTACAGTAGTGATAAGGATTTTGCATTTTCCTGGTCATTTGTGCTCAGCTATGTCTGAAACTTTCAAATATACATGAAAAGGCATCTCTACATCTGAATATAGCATAAAAATGATCTTTAAGAAATGATTATTGAGAAAAATGCTGAAAATAATAAACTCAAACTAAGGGTTACCCGTCAAAATTTTGATTTTCCAGGAAAAGTAACAGTCTCTCGCTTTAATTTTGACATTTTTTCAAAGTAGTCTGTCTTCATTGATATGTGTGTTTGTTTTACAAGCCAATAGCTGTAAAATAAAGCTAAAATTATGCTTATACCTGTATTGGTTTTGAAAATATAGTTAATTTTTAGTTAAACATGGTATCAAGTAAAATTTCTGCTAATTCCTGCAATATGAAGATAACTTGAAGTAACTATACATACACAGACGGGATTTCTGAATAACCGTGTTAACTGTGTCCTAACATGTCTGAAACGTTCACAGATACACAAACAATGCTTAGTGTTGAAGGAGGTAAGGTACCTGTTCTGCAGCTCTTAAGCGCAAGCGCTTAGAGATGAATGATGGAAATTCCCATTCTGAAGCTCTAAATTGCAAGGCATTAGAGATGAATGATGAAATATACCTGTTCTGCAGCTCTAAAGCGCAATGCCTTAGCATTAAAGGATGAAAGATACTCGTTCTGCAGCTCTAAAGCGCAATACCTTAGAGATGACGGATGAAAATGCCATTCTGCAGCTCTAAAGCGCAATGCCTTAAGAATAACGAATAAAGATACCCATTCTGCAGCTCTTTCTTAAGGTCTTTTTTTTTTCTAATGATCACCTCAATAATAATTGAACATGTATACAAATCAATTACACGCTGAAAAGTGCTAAAAGTTTGATTCGATGTTTACTGCTTTTCAAATTATTCAAGTTTTAGTGACCTAGGGTATTGGTCGAAATTCAGGCCGAGCACCTTTAATATTTTGAAAATCTACAGTAGTGATAAGGATTTTGCATTTTCCTGGTCATTTGTGCTCAGCTATGTCTGAAACTTTCAAATATACATGAAAAGGCATCTCTACATCTGAATATAGCATAAAAATAATCTTTAAGAAATGATTATTGAGAAAAATGCTGAAAATAATAAACTCAAACTAAGGGTTACCCGTCAAAATTTTGATTTTCCAGGAAAAGTAACAGTCTCTCGCTTTAATTTTGACATTTTTTCAAAGTAGTCTGTCTTCATTGATATGTGTGTTTGTTTTACAAGCCAATAGCTGTAAAATAAAGCTAAAATTATGCTTATACCTGTATTGGTTTTGAAAATATAGTTAATTTTTAGTTAAACATGGTATCAAGTAAAATTTCTGCTAATTCCTGCAATATGAAGATAACTTGAAGTAACTATACATACACAGACGGGATTTCTGAATAACCGTGTTAACTGTGTCCTAACATGTCTGAAACGTTCACAGATACACAAACAATGCTTAGTGTTGAAGGAGGTAAGGTACCTGTTCTGCAGCTCTTAAGCGCAAGCGCTTAGAGATGAATGATGGAAATTCCCATTCTGAAGCTCTAAATTGCAAGGCATTAGAGATGAATGATGAAATATACCTGTTCTGCAGCTCTAAAGCGCAATGCCTTAGCATTAAAGGATGAAAGATACTCGTTCTGCAGCTCTAAAGCGCAATACCTTAGAGATGACGGATGAAAATGCCATTCTGCAGCTCTAAAGCGCAATGCCTTAAGAATAACGAATAAAGATACCCATTCTGCAGCTCTTTCTTAAGGTCTTTTTTTTTTCTAATGATCACCTCAATAATAATTGAACATGTATACAAATCAATTACACGCTGAAAAGTGCTAAAAGTTTGATTCGATGTTTACTGCTTTTCAAATTATTCAAGTTTTAGTGACCTAGGGTATTGGTCGAAATTCAGGCCGAGCACCTTTAATATTTTGAAAATCTACAGTAGTGATAAGGATTTTGCATTTTCCTGGTCATTTGTGCTCAGCTATGTCTGAAACTTTCAAATATACATGAAAAGGCATCTCTACATCTGAATATAGCATAAAAATGATCTTTAAGAAATGATTATTGAGAAAAATGCTGAAAATAATAAACTCAAACTAAGGGTTACCCGTCAAAATTTTGATTTTCCAGGAAAAGTAACAGTTTCTCGCTTTAATTTTGACATTTTTTCAAAGTAGTCTGTCTTCATTGATATGTGTGTTTGTTTTACAAGCCAATAGCTGTAAAATAAAGCTAAAATTATGCTTATACCTGTATTGGTTTTGAAAATATAGTTAATTTTTAGTTAAACATGGTATCAAGTAAAATTTCTGCTAATTCCTGCAATATGAAGATAACTTGAAGTAACTATACATACACAGACGGGATTTCTGAATAACCGTGTTAACTGTGTCCTAACATGTCTGAAACGTTCACAGATACACAAACAATGCTTAGTGTTGAAGGAGGTAAGGTACCTGTTCTGCAGCTCTTAAGCGCAAGCGCTTAGAGATGAATGATGGAAATTCCCATTCTGAAGCTCTAAATGGCAAGGCA
>JAWPHD010014595.1:0-60300 GCA_037043455.1 Cyrtodaria siliqua
ACTACTATATTAGTGGTAAATAGTCCTACAACAGGATAACTAGTCATATAACAGGGATAACTAGTTCTATACTACTATATTAGTGATAAATAGTCCTATAACAGGGATAACTAATCATATAACAGGGTTAACTAGTTCTATACTACTAATAGTGATAAATAGTCACGTAACAGCGATAACTAGTTCTATAACAGGGATAACTAGTTCTGTACTAATATATTAGTGATAAATAGTCCAATAACAGGGATAACTTGTCCTATAACAGAGATAACTTGTCCTATAACAGGGATAACTAGTCATATAACAGGGATACCCAGTTCTATACTACTATAATTATTAGTGATAAATAGTCCTATAACAGGGATAAATAGTCATATAACAGGGATACCCAGTTCTATACTACTATATTAGTGATAAATAGTCCTATAACAGGATAACTAGTCATATAACAGGGCTAACTAGTTTTATATTACTATATTAGTGATAAATAGTCCTATAACAGAGTTAACTAGTTCTATAACAGGGATAACTAGTTATATACTACTATATCGGTAATAAATAGTCCTATGACAGAGATAACTAGTCTTATAACAGAGATAACTAGTCCTATAACAGGGATAACAAGTCATACAACATGGCTAACTAGTTCTATACTACTATATCAGTGATAAGTTGTCCTACAACAGGGATAACTAGTCATATAACAGGGATAACTAGTTCTATACTACTATATTAGTGATAAATAGTCCTATAACAGGGATAACTAGTCATATAACAGGGATAACTAGTTCTATACTACTATATTAGTGATAAGTAGTCCTACAACAGGGATAACTAGTTCTATAAAAGGGATTACTAGTTCTATACTACTATATTAGTGATAAATAGTCCTATAACAGGGATAACTAGTCCTATAACAGGGATAACTAGTTTTATACTACTATATTAGTGATAAATAGTCCTATGACAGAGATAACTAGTCCTATAACAGAGATAAATAGTCCTATAACATGGATAACTTGTCATATAACAGGGATAACTAGTTTTATACTACTATATTAGTGATAAGTAGTCCTACAACAGGGATAACTAGTCATATAACATGGATAACTAGTTCTATACTACTATATTAGTGATAAATAGTCACATAACAGCGATAACTAGTTCTATAACAGAGATAACTAGTTCTATACTACTATATTAGGGATAAATAGTCCTATAACAGGGATAACTAGTCCTATAACAGATATAACTAGTCCTATAACAGGGATAACTAGTCATATAACAGGGATACCCTGTTCTATACTACTATATTAGTGATAAATAGTCCTATAACAGGGATAACTAGTCATATAACTGGGATACCCAGTTCTATACTACTATATTAGTGATTAATAGTCCTATAACAGGGATAACTAGTCATATAACAGGGCTAACTTGTTTTATACTACTATATTAGTGATAAATAGTCCTATAACAGGGATAACTAGTCATATAACAGGGCTAACTAGTTTTATACTACTATATTAGTGATAAATAATCCTACAACATGGATAACTAGTCATATAACAGGGATAACTAGTTTTATACTACTATATTAGTGATAAATAGTCCTATAACAGAGATAACTAGTTCTATAACAGGGATAACTAGTTATATACTACTATATCAGTAATAAATAGTCCTATGACAGAGATAACTAGTCCTATAACAGAGATAACTAGTTCTATAACAGGGATAAATAGTCCTATGACAGAGATAACTAGTCCTATAACATAGATAACTAGTCATATAACAGGGCTAACTAGTTTTATACTACAGTATTAGTGATAAATAGTCCTACAACAGGTATAACTAGTCATATAACAGGGATAACTAGTTCTATAACAGGGATAACTAATCATATAACAGGGATACCCAGTTCTATACTACTATATTAGTGATAAGTAGTCCTACAACAAGGATAACTAGTCATATAACAGGGATAACTAGTTCTATACTACTATATTAGTGATAAATAGTCCTATAACAGGGATAACTAATCATATAACAGGGATAACTAGTTCTATACTACTATATTAGTGATAAGTAGTCCTACAACATGGATAACTAGTTCTATAAAAGGGATAACTAGTTCTATACTACTATATTAGTGATAAATAGTCCTATAACAGGGATAACTAGTCCTATAACAGAGATAACTAGTCCTATAACAGGGATAACTAGTTTTATACTACTATATTAGTGATAAATAGTCCTATGACAGAGATAACTAGTCCTATAACAGAGATAACTAGTCCTATAACATGGATAAATAGTCATATAACAGGGATAAGTAGTTTTATACTACTATATTAGTGATAAGTAGTCCTACAACAGGGATAACTAGTCATATAACATGGATAACTAGTTCTATACTACTATATTAGTAATAAATAGTCACATAACAGCGATAACTAGTTCTATAACAGGGCTAACTAGTTCTATACTACTATATTAGTGATAAATAGTCCTATAACAGGGATAACTAGTCCTATAACAGAGATAACTAGTTCTATACTACTATATCAGTGATAACTAGTCCTATGGCAGGGATAACTAGTCCTATAACATAGATAACTAGTTCTATACTACTATATCAGTGATAACTAGTCCTATGGCAGGGATAACTAGTCCTATAACAGAGATAACTAGTTCTATACTACTATATCAGTAATAAATAGTCCTATAACATAGATAACTAGTCCTATGACATAGATAACTAGTCCTATAACAGAGATAACTAGTTCTATACTACTATTTCAATGATAAAGAGTCCTATAACAGAGATAACTAGTTCTATAACAGGGATAACTAGTTATATACTACTATATCAGAAATAAATAGTCCTATATCAGTGATAAATAGTCCTATGACTAGGATAACTAGTCCTATAACATAGATAACTAGTTCTATACTACTATATCAGTGATAACTAGTCCTATGGCAGGAATAACTAGTCCTATAACAGAGATAACTAGTTCTATACTACTATATCAGTAATAAATAGTCCTATAACATAGATAACTAGTCCTATGACATAGATAACTAGTTCTATACTAATATATCAGTGATAAATAGTCCTATGGCAGAGATAACTAGTCCTATGACATAGATAACTAGTTCTATACTACTATTTCAGTGATAAATAGTCCTATAACAGAGATAACTAGTTCTATAACAGGGATAACTAGTTATATACTACTATATCAGTAATAAATAGTCCTATATCAGTGATAAATAGTCCTATGACAGAGATAACTAGTCCTATGACATAGATAACTAGTTCCATACTACTATATCAGTGATAACTAGTCCAGTGGTAAGGATACTAGTCCTATAACAGAGATAACTAGTTCTATACTACTATATCAGTAATAAATGGTCCTGTGACAGGGATAACTAGTCCTATAACAGAGATAACTAGTTCTATACTACTATATCAGTGATAAATAGTCCTATGACAGAGATAACTTGTTCTATACTACTATATCAGCGATAAATAGTACTTCGACAGAGATAACTAGTCCTATAACAGGGATACCTAGTTCTATAACAGGGATAACTAGTTATATACTACTATTTCAGTAATAAATAGTCATATATCAGTGATAAATAGTCCTATGACAGAGATAACTAGTCCTATGACATAGATAACTAGTTCTATACTACTATATCAGGGATAAATAGTCATATAACATAGATTACTAGTCCTATGACAGAGATAACTGGTTATATACTACTATATTAGTAATAAATAGTCCTATGACAGGGATAAATAGTCCTATAACAGGGATAACTAGTTATATACTACTATATCTGTAATAAATAGTCCTATGGCAGAGATAACTAGTCATATAACAGAGATAACTAGTTATATACTACTATATCAGTAATAAAAAGTCCTATGACAGGGATAAATAGTTCTATAACAGGGATAACTAGTTATATACTACTATATCAGTGATAACTAGTCCTATGACAGGGATAACTAGTCCTATAACAGAGATAACTAGTTCTATACTACTATATCAGTGATAAATAGTCCTATGACAGAGATAACTAGTCCTATAACATAGATAACTAGTTCTATAACAGGGATAACTAGTTATATACTACTATATCAGTAATAAATAGTCCTATGGCAGGGATAACTAGTCCAATAACAGAGATAACTAATTCTATAACAGGGATAACTAGTTATATACTACTATATCAGTAATAAATAGTCCTATGGCAGGGATAACTAGTCATATAACAGAGATAACTAGTTCTATACTACTATATCAGTAATAAATAGTCCTATGGCAGGGATAACTAGTCATATAACAGAGATAACTAGTTCTATACTACTAAATCCGCGATAAATAGTCCTATGACAGAGATAAATAGTCCTATGACATAGATAACTAGTTCTATACTACTATATTAGTGATAACAAGTCATATGGCAGGGATAACTAGTCCTATAACAGAGATAACTAGTTCTATACCATATATCAGGGATAAATAGTCCTATAACATAGATAACTAGTCCTATGACATAGATAACTAGTTCTATAGTACTATATGGGAGATAACTAGTCCTATATCAGTAATAAATAGTCCTATGACAGGGATAACTAGTCCTATAACAGAGATAACTAATTCTATACTACTATTTCAGTGATAACTAGTCCTATGGCAGGGATAACTAGTCCTATAACATAGATAACTAGTTCTATACTACTATATCAGTGATAACTAGTCCTATGGCAGGGATAACTAGTCCTATAACAGAGATAACTAGTTCTATACTACCATATCAGTAATAAATAGTCCTATAACATAGGTAACTAGTCCTATGACATAGATAACTAGTCCTATAACAGAGATAACTAGTTCTATACTACTATTTCAATGATAAAGAGTCCTATAACAGAGATAACTAGTTCTATAACAGGGATAACTAGTTATATACTACAATATCAGAAATAAATAGTCCTATATCAGTGATAAATAGTCCTATGACTAGGATAACTAGTCCTATAACATAGATAACTAGTTCTATACTACTATATCAGTGATAACTAGTTTTATGGCAGGAATAACTAGTCCTATAACAGAGATAACTAGTTCTATACTACTATATCAGTAATAAATAGTCCTATAACATAGATAACTAGTCCTATGACATAGATAACTAGTTCTATACTAATATATCAGTGATAAATAGTCCTATGGCAGAGATAACTAGTCCTATGACATAGATAACTAGTTCTATACTACTATTTCAGTGATAAATAGTCCTATAACAGAGATAACTAGTTCTATAACAGGGATAACTAGTTATAAACTACTATATCAGTAATAAATAGTCCTATATCAGTGATAAATAGTCCTATGACAGAGATAACTAGTCCTATGACATAGATAACTAGTTCCATACTACTATATCAGTGATAACTAGTCCAGTGGTAAGGATAACTAGTCCTATAACAGAGATAACTAGTTCTATACTACTATATCAGTAATAAATGGTCCTGTGACAGGGATAACTAGTCCTATAACAGAGATAACTAGTTTTATACTACTATATCAGTGATAAATAGTCCTATGACAGAGATAACTTGTTCTATACTACTATATCAGCGATAAATAGTACTTCGACAGAGATAACTAGTCCTATAACAGGGATACCTAGTTCTATAACAGGGATAACTAGTTATATACTACTATATCAGTAATAAATAGTCCTATATCAGTGATAAATAGTCCTATGACAGAGATAACTAGTCCTATGACATAGATAACTAGTTCTATACTACTATATCAGGGATAAATAGTCATATAACATAGATTACTAGTCCTATGACAGAGATAACTGGTTATATACTACTATATTAGTAATAAATAGTCATATGACAGGGATAAATAGTCCTATAACAGGGATAACTAGTTATATACTACTATATCTGTAATAAATAGTCCTATGGCAGGGATAACTAGTCATATAACAGAGATAACTAGTTATATACTACTATATCAGTAATAAATAGTCCTATGACAGGGATAAATAGTTCTATAACAGGGATAACTAGTTATATACTACTATATCAGTGATAACTAGTCCTATGACAGGGATAACTAGTCCTATAACAGAGATAACTAGTTCTATACTACTATATCAGTGATAAATAGTCCTATAAAATAGATAACTAGTCCTATGACATAGATAACTAGTTCTATACTACTATATCAGTAATAAATAGTCCTATGACAGGGATAACTAGTCCTATAACAGTGATAACTAGTTCTATACTACTATATCAGTGATAAATAGTCCTATGACAGAGATAACTTGTTCTATACTACTATATCAGCGATAAATGGTACTATGACAGAAATAACTAGTCCTATAACAGAGATAACTAGTTCTATAACAGGGATAGCTAGTTATATACTACTATATCAGTAATAAATAGTCCTATGGCAGGGATAACTAGTTCTATGACATAGATAACTAGTTCCATACTACTATATCAGTGATAACTAGTCCAGTGGTAAGGATAACTAGTCCTATAACAGAGATAACTAGTTATATACTACTATATCAGTAATAAATAGTCCTATGACAGGGATAACTAGTCCTATAACAGAGATAACTAGTTCTATACTACTATATCAGTGATAACTAGTCCTATGGCAGGGATAACTAGTCCTATAACAGAGATAACTAGTTCTATAACAGGGATAACTAGTTATATACTACTATATCAGTAATAAATAGTCCTATGGCAGGGATAACTAGTCCTATGACATAGATAACTAGTTCCATACTACTATATCAGTGATAACTAGTCCAGTGGTAAGGATAACTAGTCCTATAACAGAGATAACTATTTATATACTACTATATCAGTAATAAATAGTCCTATGACAGGGATAACTAGTCCTATAACAGAGATAACTAGTTCTATACTACTACATCAGGGATAAATAGTCCTATGACAGAGATAACTTGTTCTATAACAGGGATAACTAGTTATATACTACTATATCAGCGATAAATAGTACTATGACAGAAATAACTAGTCCTATAACAGAGATAACTAGTTCTATAACAGGGATAACTAGTTATATACTACTATATCAGTAATAATTAGTCCTATGGCAGGGATAACTAGTCATATAACAGAGATAACTAGTTCTATAACAGGGATAACTAGTTATATACTACTATATCGGTGATAAATAGTCCTATGACAGAGATAACTAGACCTATATCAGCGATAAATAGTCCTATGACAGGGATAACTAGTCCTATAACAGAGATAACTAGTTCTATACTACTATATCAGTGATAAATAGTCCTATGACAGGTATAACTAGTTCTGTACTATTATAATAGTGATATGCATATGAGTGCTATAAAAGGGATAACTACAGTCCCTAAATACAGATATATAATGCTTTCTGAAGTGTTGGACAGAATGTCTTTTCCTCCATTTTTTAATTTCGAGTCAGAAGATTCACAGAGGCGTCATACAAATAGGTATAAACGTCGAACAGGAAATGTAGCTTTCACAGAACACAGTCAGCCAGCATTAATAGACAATGTGGTGTTGTTGAGTCAAAGGTTCACAGAGGCATCATAAGATCGACGAATCTCTGATCCCCTTTAACAGTAGATGTATATGTTTATGTGGTGTTGTTGCGTCAAAGGTTCACAGAGGCGTCATAAGATCGACGAATCTCTGATCCCCTTTAACAGTAGATGTATATGTTTTTGTGGTGTTGTTGAGTCAATGGTTCACAGAGGCGTCATAAGACCCACGAATCTCTGATTCCCTTTAACAGTTTGTATATGTTTATGTGGTGTTGTTGAGTCAAAGGTTCACAGAGGCGTCATAAGACCCACGAATCTATGATCCCCGTTAACAGTAGATGTATATGTTAATGTGGTGTTGTTGCGTCAAAGGTTCACAGAGGCGTCATAAGACCCACGAATCTCTGATCCCTTTAACAGTTTGTATATGTTTATGTGGTGTTGTTGCGTCAAAGGTTCACAGAGGCGTCATAAGATCGACGAATCTCTGATCCCCTTTAACAGTAGATGTATATGTTTATTTTGTGTTGTTGCGTCAAAGGTTCACAGAGGCGTCATAAGACCCACGAATCTCTGATTCCCTTTAACAGTTTGTATATGTTTATGTGGTGTTGTTGAGTCAAAGGTTCAGAGAGGCGTCATAAGACCCACACATCTCTGATCCCCTTTAACAGTAGATGTATATGTTTATGTGGTGTTGTTGAGTCAACGGTTCACAGAGGCGTCATAAGACCCACGAATCTCCGATCCCCTTTAACAGTTTGTAAGGTTGTTTAAGTGGTGTTTTTAGTTTTGAGTCAAAGGAGTTGGTATAAACTATTAATTTGACGCTCCCGTTTTGGGGTTTGGCCTGGCTAGTTAAAGCCGTTTATATTGTATTGTGTCTATATAGTTTGGATTCTCAAAACAGGTAAATGTCGATGTTATTGGCGGGATGACTATTTTAAAGATTCATGTCTTCATCATGTGGTAAACCGACACCAGAGCTAAACTTAATGGTTGTTACTTTTCCATTTGGAAATGTCACTTTAATGGGCAAATTTTGAACATTTGGCGGGCATTGCAAATTGTATGGTAAGGCTATACCACCCCGTGAAAGAAATGGGTCTTGATATTCGGATATAGGTTGTTCTGGTGCCGAAGTGCGTTGTACGAGGCGAAGTGGTGGGTATTCTTTTAACAGAACCCTGTTTATTGGTTGATTTAGCCATTGCCTTTTTGGGTTTGAATTTTGGTTCCTTTTCAACCTTTTGATTCGGAGCGATTTTTCTTTTTTTAGTTAGTGTTGGGGCTGAATGTTTTTGTAACTCTGTGTAAGCTTTGTTGTCTGAAAGAAGTGTATTCAGTGCATTATTGATTGTACCTAGTCGACTATGTAGGTCCGGATCTAGCATGTCCAAACACAACTGGTTGATATATTTGTGAAATGAATGTAACTGTCCTCTGTATGATTGAGATTTCTCGTTTGTGAATGTTTCTTGACTTAATTCAGTTGTCGATATGATGGGTTCTAAATCAGTGTCTTCTTCCTGGGGGTTTTGTAAACAAATAAATGAGTGAACTTTATGAATATGTTTACAGATATCGTCTTTGTCCGGACAACTACAGCAGTATAAATGTCTGCACAGGTTTATGCAAGGTGGTTTCATACACTTTACGAAAGAAGAAGTATATGTGCACACATTACATAACTTAGTTATTGTGTAATGTTCCGTGGACCTGCAAGATGAAATTAAGAATGTGTTTTCATTGATGTTGTTAAGGCTATTGTCGTTTATATTGATGCTATGTTCATGTCTGTCGGACTTTTCTATATTTAATGCTTGAGGGGTACTATACACTGTATATCGTTTTCTTCTTAAAAAGTAGTGTTCTTCGAGTAATAATAAATAATTCAATAAATCGTCGATTCTTATATTGTATTTCCCTTTATTAAAGAAGTTTCTTTTTAATGTTTTGTGATAACTTTCTACAAAATTGTTTGTTTTTATTTCTGTTTGTAAATCTTTTCTCCTGTAAGCAATACACCATTTTTCCGGTCTTGACGCATAGTTTTTTTTCAAAATAGGATATAAAATTACTTTCTGTATATCTGTATGTGTTAATGAATTGTTGGAGTTTAGTCTGATAATCATTGACAGATTGTGAGTACATCAGGGAAGAAAGTGTTTGTTTGGAAATGTCCCGATTGTTTTGATTATTTATTTTCTTAAAGTTTTCTATCCCAAGATAATGTGAAATGGAGTTGCCAAAAATAGTTTTTGCAGCATTGCATGCACAAAGATCATCATCAGTCATTAATGTATTAACCTCTGTTTCGGGTGAAGCGTTTTGTACATACTTGAGAAAAAGTGTAAATGTGCGTTCATCCTCTTTGTTACAGATGCAGAAAGAAACGGGATAGCCTTTTTTATATTCATCCACCACCATTACAGTAATCAATTTAAAATCATAACTGTTGGTGCCATGTGTGGAGTCAATACAAAGTATGCGCGGTGCGAACTTGGAGTACATGTCCTTTTGTTCTTTAGACATGAAAATTAACATAAAATCATCCCTTTGCAACATCTTATTTGTGTCCTCCTCATTTTGGTGTTTAAAAAACAGGATCAGGTTGTAAGGTTTTGATTGTAGATCTTTAACAAGAAGGCTAAGAGATGTGGCATTACCTAGGTCACGATTAGTATTAATTCTGATAAGTTGTTTCTCAATTGAATTAATTGTTCTTTTTTCAATTAAATGGTGTTTTTGAAAGACAAACTCTTCTCTGTTTTCTAAACAACCAGCTTCACCACGAACTTGTCTCAATATTCTGTCACTTGGTACACCTAACGATAATTTTGTTGCTATTTCTTGTCTTACAGACTGGGGAACTGGCATATGTTGTATCAAGTAAACCTGAGACACATCGTTTTCTTCAGTTAATGAATGTTTTGCTGTAACATACCTCTTTAAATTGAATGACCTTTTGCAAGCATATGAACAGTATTTGCACTGCAATGTCTTTTCAGGGAAGCTACAATTAATTGACACCTTACCAACATTTTCAAAACCTTTTTGAAATGGAAGACTCTCGACAATAACTGGGGATCTGATATTACTATCTGGGTCATTATAGCCTTGTTGTGCAGTATCAACATCAGAATGAACCAAAACACTACTTACAGGTACTAGGTTTACAGGGACAGTGGGCCCCTGTAGAACCATAGTATCAGAAGCTGCAACACCGAAACTATTAACAGGTACACTGGATTTCAGTAGACCAGTATCTATACCCAATACACTTAATCCTGATAAGCCTGTGTCAATAACAACATCTGATTGGTTTGGAACAAAATGCTGATCACGTGAGTGCTGCTGCTCCAAGGCAACATCATAATGTCCTCCTGAAGCAATTGAATATACTAAATGCACCTGAGCCTGGGCATTACCAACAGGATCAAGAGACGTTGTTGAGATATCAGGATGCTCTGGACTTCCACCCAGAGTAATCTGAATATTAATTCCAAATAAACGACCAAGAGCTACAATGCATTCATGACCAGCATAGACCCCATTTCCTGACAAATGATCTAACTGACGAGCCATATAGCTTGACAAGTCTTCATCAACAGAATCTGGAACAAAATGATTGCGAAAGTCATCAGCATGATCTCTGATATAACTAATAGCCATCGCCCTCAGTAAGGCATATTCATCTTCTGATCCATACAACCCGTAGCTTATAGCCCGAAACAAACAGTTTCCATCACCATACACCCTCCTTCTTACCCTACCAAATGTAAGCAGATATTGGTCCTGGTTGAAAAATTCAACAGGAACCATCCCAAGATCATCTGCGGGGATATCAAAGGGACCATCATCGATAACCTAAACGTTGAAACATATAAAATGATTTTTTAAAAAAAGGTGGTTAAGACACTGATTAATGTTAATATTCTTAATTGTTTACAATGTTGTCCATATGAGCACAACAAAACTACTAGTATTCAATCAATTTAATGTTAATAAGAAAAATGCTAATAAAATATCAATTATAAATTATTCGGTATTATAATTATTTATTCGGTATTATAATTATAGCAAACATGACATTTGATTAAACAATTTTGGGATTGTGATCATTACAGATAAATCGTAATTTTATTCAGCTTTTACCTCTCTCTTCCACCTGTTTGTGCCTTTCATTTATGTGGGGCCTTAGTAATGTTTATATAGATTATGGTCCATATATTATTGGAGGTTCCTGGTAATATAACAATACTGAACCATTTCTAGAACTGAAAGGTAGAACTAAAACAATAGTAAACAGTTTCCAATCTGGCAGGTGTGTTATATTCTAAGCACAATAAGACTTGAAATGGCACTTGAGTTAAATATCCAACAGCCTAAGACATAATCAATATTGTGCCTAAAACCATGTCTGCTGAGCCAGTCAGTTCAATCTACCCAGCTTTTGCTTATTAAAGTTAAAACATTATTCTCAGGTTTGATTACAGTGTGCAACATTTTAAAACATTCTCAGGCAAGTAAATGTGTAAAATGAAATACTTTTAGATTTGTTTTCAATAAACAAAAGCTGGGGTGTTGACAACGTTGAGTGTTTAACATTGAGATCCTTCAGCAGCATCATAGCAAAAATTCAACATAAATACTCACAAACACAAACTTTTAAATGTAACATACATAACATTAGACAGCAACATAATTCGAGGGCTCGGCGCAAGACTATGGTAACTGCTTTTTTCATTTTTTTACAGGAGAAGGAAAAAACTGAATATCTTCCATAAATCTTTTTTTTAATTTTTTTTTTTTTTTCAGTTATCTTCTGATAACCCATTTATTCAGACATCTTAATACATATTTTCTGATATATACAAACAAACATATATGTCAAGGTTAACAATTTGTAGAATGAGTTTCGGTATGTTTTTTGTATATATTATAAATATGTACCAAATTAAAATAAAAAAATATATAATAATATACATGTATGCATGGGGAACAGAAGACTTGCTAAGTTTTCTGAAGTAGAATATGTTCTCTTAGATGGGCAATTTTTTATTCATTTAGTCCATTTTAGAAATGTTCAACTGTCAGCATCTTGGTCTTTCAGTCAAGTGTTCGTTGTTTTTTTGCGTTTTAAGGATTTAAACTATTATTTTCATGTATTTTTGCCACATTTTTGTAAATAAGTTTATTTTATTGTTTTTGGTAGCGATACATTTAAGAGATTTATACTGGTATCTTAGTCTGCTTTGTAAAGCGATGATTGGCAAGGATTTATTTAAGTGCTTTGATGAATATACGTAGTATTTAATTTCTAGCATAATTTGTAAATCGGCTGGAGAATAGGCATTTCCAATGTTAAAAATAAATAGCTCTTCTGTAAATAGTAATGTAATGTTATGGGCAGATAACCATAATTTAACTTGATTTAGAAAAATCTGAGTTGCTTGACATGTCCCTAACATATGGATTAAAGTTTCTTCTTGTTGGCAGTATGTACATAGAGGATTGTCTATAATTTTAATTGTATAAAAATATTTTTTAGTTGAAAGAATTCTATGATTAATTTTTATTTGGAACCATTGTAAGGATGTACTGTAGTTATTTTTAAATGGTGCATTGTAAATATCTTCCCATGTTTCACTATCAATATTGTATACTTGTTCCCATTTTGCCTTTGAAGAAGGTGTCTCATCATTTTGATTAAAAATAGTATACATATCTTTACATCCTGTTGTTGATTTCAATATAGTGCATATATGATATGGCAGTACAGAATTTTGACATTTTCTTTCAATTAGAGTAATATTATATTTCATTAAATATGTTTTTATAGCATTTACCACACCATTGTATCGAATAAAATTTGTATTGATTCCAAATCTTTGTTCACATTCCAACTGAGAGAGAAATTTGCCATCGTCTTTTAATAGATCATTAATATTAATAATTCCTTTATTATACCACGCTTTATAAAAGAATGGTTTTCCTCCAATTAAAATCTCGTCATTCAGAAATATAGAGATTTTCAAACAGTCCTCTTCAATTGAAGGTTTGTTCATTTTTCTAAATGTATAAAATGATTCTAGTACATCTGCCCAAAACGGATTTGTTATTTGTTTTATTAATGAACTTAGATGATCGTTTCCTAAGTTTATTATGTCTTTTATATTCATTTGTTCTTCTATTATATTTTTCCAAATTCCTTCTTTTAAAATCATTCTTCTTATCCATGTAACTTTAAGGGCCATATTAAATGCCTTAAGATTGATCATTTGTAACCCGCCTTCAAAGTAATGTTTGACAAGTACTGTATGTTTTATTTTTGGAGGTCCTTCCCACAAAAAGTTATAAAATAATGAGTTTATTTCTTTAGTGATGATTACATTTGGATTTGGTAATGCGATAAATAAATGGTTTAATATTGGAAGTAATAATGATTTTATAACTGTTATTTTCCCTAGCGGTGTTAAGACTCTTCTTTTCCAAATTTTGATAAGTCTTTCTATCTTTAATACTTTTTCTTTGTAATTTATGCTAGAAATTTTGTTTAAATCAATATCAAATGTGATTCCTAATAACTTAAACTCGGTTTTACCCCATGTCAGTTTCCATCTTGTTTTTATTGTATCGCTACTGTATTTTTTTAAACCAATCCATATAACTTGTGTTTTATCAAAATTTACTTTAAGACCAGAGTATTTAGCATAATTTGATAATTCCTTAAGGGTTTCATTTAGAGATTGTTGAGATCCATCAAGGAAAGCAGAGGTATCATCAGCATATTGGGATAATTTATATTCGGTGTTGCGATCGTAATACCCTTAATGTTTTTATTATTTCTGATTTTGATAGCTAGAATTCAGCGCAAAGTATAAAAATATAAGGCGATAACGAATCCCCTTGACGGCAGCCACGTCCTATAGTAAAAAAAAAAGATAAGTTACCTCCCTGATTAATAGCTAGTTTTGCATTTTTATAAAACAGTTTTACCATGATATTATTGAACTTCCAAATCCAAAGTAAGTTAAAACTTTGTAAATAA
Organism: Cyrtodaria siliqua; assembly: GCA_037043455.1. NCBI lineage: Eukaryota > Metazoa > Mollusca > Bivalvia > Adapedonta > Hiatellidae > Cyrtodaria > Cyrtodaria siliqua. The sequence continues at coordinate 14,681 of JAWPHD010014595.1, forward strand.
AGTTCCAAGAAATAGAGTCAAAAACCATGTTTGGTCTTTATTTATTAGTTTTTGTAATGTAGTTTTGAGTCTATTAGCTATAGCACTTGAAGCAATTTTATAAACGCAGTTCAACAATGAGATGGGTCTATAGTTTTTTAAAATATAACGAGACTTTTTTTCTTTAGGAATGCACGTTATTATTCCTTCTATTTGTGTAACTGATAATTCACCCTTTTCAAATCCAAAATTTATTGATCTTATAACGAAATATCCTAATTTCTTCCAGAAAACTTTATAAAAATCCGATCCAAATTCTGAAGTACCAGGACTGCGATTATTTTTCATTGACTTAAGGGCATCTGAAGCTTGATCATAAGTAATTTGTCCTTCGAGTGCATTTGACTCATCTTTGTTAAGTTTTGGAATATCATAGTCCTTTAGTTCATTTTCAAGATTAATGTCATTTAATTCTGAATCTTTACAAGAATATAACTTTTGATAGAAAAGTTTTGCTTCATCTAATATTTCAAATTGATCTGTTATAAAACTGCCATCACTTTTTTCTATTTTCGGTATTATTTTACTTGTATAGTTATACGACTATTACAGAAATAATTGGTAGGTTTTTCATCATTTCTATAATTTGTGCTCTAGATCTTATCTTATGGCCTTGCATCTTAACTTTACGAATGTCGGATAGTGAATTTTTTAAATCATCAAGCTCTTGTATATTGTCTTTAGTGACATTAAGTTCAATCTGTTCTATGTTTTTAATGATTTCATTTTCTAAACTTTCCCTTTTTTTTATTTTAAAACATGAGTATGATATGGACTTTCCTTTAATCTCCATTAGCAAAGTTTCAAGAAAGAGCTGATCATCAATCACAAACTGTAAATCTTTATCTGAAATATTATCTATTGTCTCAAGATTGTAGACTGGAAGTGCATACTGCATTTTTACCTCCTGGATTTTATTGTTAATGGTATTTAAATAATCTATATCTGCAAGTAGGGAACTATTGTGTTTCCATAAGGGTTTTCCTTTTTTAAAAGGTGTAAATGAGATATTTAAAATGATCATTGAGTGGTCTGACCTATAACCTGGTTCAATTGTGCATTTATTTACTAATGAGAAAAAGTATTTCAGACATGAGAAAAATATCGAATCTAGCCTGTTTAATAGGATTTTTTCTTCTCCCATTTATATCGTTTAAGTGTTGGTAAATTTCTCGATATGGATCTATTAAATTAAATTGTTCTATAATTTCTAAACCTTTTCTTGCTCCTTTGCATTATTTATATTTTTATAGTTAAAATAGTCTATTAATGGGTCTTGAACAATATTAAAATCTCCACATATTATGAATTTATCATTGTTAAAATTCACTGTAATATTCATAATGGTCTCAAAAAAGGAAGGTGAATCCGAGTTTGGTCCATATAAACTAATTAATGTAAATCGATTATTATCTACTGTTAAGTCCACAATAATAAAGTTTCCCTCAGGGTCAGCTGTGTACGTGTGTATTTTATAATCAATGTTTTTGTTAAATAATATTGCCACACCTCTGGAATTGGATGTGCCTGAACTGAAAAAGACAGTCATTACCCCATTGAGTGCGAATAAATTTCTCTGTAGCCACTGATGAATGAATATCTTGTAAACAGTATATATCACAGTTTTTAGATTTTAGATAGTTAAATACATCTATTCGTTTTGAGACAGAGCAAGACCCTGACAGTTGAACGATAACAGTTTAAGTTCCATCAACAAAGGTTATATGTAAAACAAGAAAGGGCCCAAATGAGAACACATTGAACAACATTTTGAAGTGTGATAAACAAAAGTGTAAATGGAGATGCAAAATAATGATAAAATATATTTGCATATGAAAAAGGTAATAGAGTGATAAAACTAACATTTTGGTCTTCACTTAAAATAAGCTGAATATTATAATCTATTCATTTCTTTGATGAATCTGAATTTAGTTTATCTATTCATGTATTCAATATTTGGTTTAAAAGGAAGCATTATTGTTAAGACTTAAAACAACTGGGTAACAGTAAAGTCCTTTTTTTTTAAAACAAAGAAAAAAGAAAGAATGAATATTACTTATAAAAAAGGCAATATTTATGAAAATTACGGTCAGTAATGTAACATACAGAGACATGGGGAATATGGTAAACTCTTAAAACAATGGGCTTATTGATTGGATTATAAACTTTGGAGGGAATGTTAAATGTATCATCTGCAACTGGGAGTACAATTAAATGTTTATAAAACAGATGGATTAACCATTCAATAATTGCATTATTTGAGCTACTATATACTAATATGAAATTCTTTTAAATAATGGGTTCCAATTTTAGGTCAAATGCAGCAAGGGGGATGGTATAGTAAAATATTATAAACAAATGGTTCAATAATTGGGTCATTTGGAGCAACAGGTAGTATGCAGAGAAACTTTAAACAATAAGTACACATTTTAAGTTAAATGCAATAAGGGTAATGTTTACTCAAAGGAGTCAATGTATATGGGAGTAGTGTAATGCGCAATGGGGCCAATGTAAGGGTCCCAATGTAATCTTCCATAAAATTTGATCATTATATAATGTCTTTGAGATTTAAGTTAATAATAGATTCCTTTTTAATGTATAATAAATAATTTCGAAAACATTTATTAATTTTCGAGTTATTGAAAATATTTCACTTGCAATAGTTTTGCCACTGAAAACTGATATCCGCGAATGTATTTAAATTGGCAAGATTATGGTAAGTCAACTTACCATAGTCTTGCATGGTATTTTTAATATTTTTTTTACTCAAAACACATTGCAAGACTATACCAAATTAAATACCAAACAAATGCTGAACACATGTAATGTTGTTACCATGTTTTATTCAATATTCTATAAGAAATTGTGATCTTTGAATAATGATCACACTGGTAACTTCATTTTTTTTTTTTCAAACTTAACACAAACATCATTTTCATTTTAGTTTTCAGGTTTAAATAGCATACTAAGATAATGACTACACATATAAACTTAATAAATATTCATATCATTAGATATATATATTTTTTAACATCTAGATATTGTCTTTTTTAGTGATGTCATTCTTTGGTGCATTCAATTTTAGATGAACATTAGGATTATTGTCATATTTTTTTTTAATAAAAAAATTAATAAAATAGGATTAAGAAATTTCTTTCTGAGTGAAATATTACTTATTTAGCTTATATTGTGCTGAGCATGTCTCTGATCGTTTTGTAAATCCATATAAGCCATACCCTACAATTATATATAAACATTCTGCTATGCATTTCAGGGTACCTATGTGTCGAATATGAATCAATATTTTTGTTTTATTACTTTCTATGTTTTCATACCTGATATGATCGAAAAGAATGAAAACTGACGCTCCTGAATCTGTTTTCAATCTTCGCGTAGCCATCCTCTAAGCTTCGCAAAGCCAAAAATTCATTTTGAATCCCCTATGTTTACATGTAATTTTATTGACAGCCGAAAACCAAAATGGCGACGGCAGAAGATTACATTTTTTTCTAAGGTAGGGCAACTTAAAAAATCAGTTGACCAACAGTGGTGTAAACTACAAATTATAACAGCAGTAAATGGTTTTCATTTTAAAAAAAAGGATAAGTATGTTTGATTGCCGGAGATGCTGAACATTGAACAACAGCACCATTGTGCATAACTGTATCTTACTTGGTACATCTGAACCCTAGAAACAGACATGCGCAGACGACAATTTCTAAAAATAACGTCGCCATGTTGTTTTAATTTGTTTTAATTTTTACAATAGAAACAATGGGGTCAAAATGAATTTTAGCCTTTGTGAAGCATACCGGATGGCTATGACAGGATTGCAAACAGATCCAGGAGCGTCTATTTTCATTCTTTCTAACGTATCAGGTATGAAAACAAAGTAAGCAATAAAAAAAAACTCATGCATATTTGACGCACAGGCAGCCTGAAATGCACAGAAGATATCCAAAATCAACTTCAATAATATAAGATCAATAACATTATTTTATCTCAGATAATAATACTAGGTTATTTAATTTGTACCCAGTTCTGTACACGTTAAGGAGTGGAATATTAATTATCAAATTTCAATAAATAGTAAAATTGTTTATAATTTTTTACAACCAAATTATTTTAGTGACAACAGTAACTGTTACTGATTTGACCAGTCCTAAAGCATCATAAAAATGAAACCGTTTTAAAAAATAAATTCTATTTAGTTTACATTTGCCACACAATGTTCACATATTTATCAATATTATATTATCTTGTTCATAACAGTGTTATTGCATGAAAAATGTTTACGGAACTCTTAAATTATGTTTAATGACAAAGATAAAGCGTTACATTAAATATTATTTTTTCAAAAGAAACTGGCAAACTTTATAATATGAACAATATGCATGCTCTCTTTCCATTAAACATTAATTAGAGAATAAATAGGTATTTAATAAGATGGCTTAATATGTACTCATTCATATTGATATTTAACATGAACATGCAAGTTCAATAATTTCATATCTCATTAGCCTCAACAAACACTAAATCTATAACTATGATTTTGCTAATAACTATGAATTATCAAGGGATCATTCTTTAAAAAAAATGAAAATTATCAAACATAACAGTAGTGTACTTTTATTGTACACTGTTAATTTTTATTTATCGTCAGGTATTCATCATCCATTTCATGGGGCAAAAGCAAAAAGAAAGGACGGTGGACCCTTGGAATTATCCCACTTTTACAGTGTCCGTAGATCTATTTACTTTGCTTTTGCAATTGGATTCCCATCTGTGCTCAGTCGATCTCTTCAACACGAGATCAGTAAATTTGGGCTTTGAGCGCTGTCTGCAAAACAAGTTCACAGAATAGACGGGACCCTTCTTTTTTTTTCATAACTCACACAGACATCCAATAGGTCTTTTATTTGTTTGTGAAAGGCCAAAATAAATTCAGTGTTGAATATGTTGTCATAAACACCCAGACACCTTTGCAACCCCTTCACTGTCACACTCTTCACGTACAACCTTACATTTTTGCAAGACAGTCCTGCAGGAAGATAGCTTTTATTACTGTCCTTTCTACAGTATTGGCTCACAATTGTATTGAAGGATTTGATAGTATTTCTTTCCCTTTCTTTCTGATTTTCGGGTGTTCTGTTCGGTGGGGAATCATGCCGACCCGACCCCGTTGGTCATCTTGGCAAACCCCAACAGAATTTCTCTTTTTATGTGCAGTTGCAACCATTTGGTCACTTATACTTGTGTTGCCAAGAAGAATGTTTTACAGACCCGAATACTTACCCTGGATTTGAAGATGGCAAAGTCCAAACTATTGAATGTTGACGAATCTCTGAGCTGTTTGATTTTCTGGTATTTTTTTCTTTTGAATTTAATATTCGTCAATAAAATGTTTATTAATATCTCCAAGACTCCAAAGATGTGAAAAATATGCTCACGGTCCTCTTCAGAAATATTGTTCTTGCATTTAAATTTACGTTTTTGACCGCAACCTTCCTTCATTGACTTTCCACTATGTGTTTTCCCAGAATACAACTTCAGCCCAAGTTTCAATTTTGTTTTGAAATGTTTCTTTTCTTTTTTGTTGGATTTCTTTTCTTTTCCCTACTCTTTGTACCTGTCATTACATAACCTACCTTTTCTTGAAAGTCCTGGTTTGTTATGTGACTCAGGCTGAACTGTATCAGTGCTACCAATTCCCTGACTATGCGACTCGGACTGAACCATATCAGTGCTACCACCCCACTGACTATGCGACCCGGACATAACTGTATCAGTGCTACCAGCCCCTTGGCTTTGCGACTCAGACTGAACTATATCAGTGCTACCACCCCCTTGGCTTTGCGACTCAGACTGAACTGTATCAGTGCTACCACACCCTGACTATGCGACTCGGACTGAACTGTATCAGTGCTACCACCTCTCTGCCTATGCAACTCAGACTGTACTGTATCAGTGCTACCACCCCTCTGCCTATGCAACTCAGACTGAACTGCATCAGTGCTACCAGCCCCTTGACTTTGCGACTCAGACTGAACTATATCAGTGCTACCACCCCCTTGACTTTGCGACTCAGACTGAACTGTATCAGTGCTACCACCCCTTGACTTTGCGACTCAGACTGAACTGTATCAGTGGTACCAGCCCCTTGACTTTGCGACTCAGACTGAATTGTATCAGTGCTACCAGCCCCTTGACTTTGCGACTCAGACTGAACTGTATCAGTGCTACCAGCCCCTTGACTTTGCGACTCAGACTGAACTGTATCAGTGCTACCAGCCCCTTGACTTTGCGACTCAGACTGAACTGTATCAGTGCTACCAACCCCTTGACTTTGCGACTCAGACTGAACTGTACCAGTGCTACCACCCCTCTGACTATGCGACCTGGACTGAACTGTATCAGTGCTACCACCCCCTTGACTTTGCGACCCGGACTGAACTGTATCAGTGCTACCACTCTCCAGACTATGCGACCTGGACTAAACTGTATCAGTGCTTACACTATCCTGACTGTGTGACTCGGACTGAAATGTATCAGTGCTATCCCCTGACTTTGACCGAACTGTATCAATGATACCAACCCCTAGACTGTGCGACTCCATTTCATTAACACGTCTGTGAACTCATACTAACATCCTGAGCTGCATAAATCTTCTGAATCGGACTCATGTGATTTTCTTTTTGTAGTACTCTGATAAAATAGATAGTGGGACATTGTCTAAAGAATCAGAACTAGTTAGGGCAACAAAGACTCATTAGATAAAAGGAAATCAGGTTCATCATTCAAAACCCCACCCCCTGACTATGCAACTCAGACTAAACTGTATCATCGCTACCACTCACTGACTATGCAACACAGACTAAACTGTATCAGTGCTACCACTCCCTGACTATGCAACTCAGACTGAACTGTATCAGTGCTACCACTGCCTGACTATGCATGTATCAGTGCTACCACTCCCTGACTCTCCGACTGAATTGTATCAGTGCTACCACACCCTGACTATGCGACTCGGACTGAACTGTATCAGTGCTACCACCCCTCTGACTATGCAACTCCGACTGAACTGTATCAGTGCTACCACTCCCTGACTACGCATGTATCAGTGCTACCACACCCTGACTATGCAACTCCGACTGAATTGTATCAGTGCTACGACACCCTGACTATGCGACTCGGACTGAACTGTATCAGTGCTACCACATCCTGACTTTGCGACTCAGACTGAACTGTATCAGTGCTACCACCCCTCTGACTATGCGACCCGGAATGAACTGTATCAGTGCTATCACCCACTTGACTTTGCGACTCAGACATAACTGTATCAGTGCTATCACCCCTCCGACTATGCGACTCAGACTGAACTGTATCAGTGCTACCACAACCTTGACTTTGCAACTCAGACTGTACTGGATCAGTGCTACCAACCCCCTGACTATGTGTCCTGGACTGAACTGTATCAATGCTACCACAACCTTGCCTTTGCGACTCAGACTGAACTGTATCAGTGCTACCAACTCCCTGACTATGCGACCCGGACTGAACTGTATCAGTGCTACCACCCTCCTGACTATGCGACCCGACTGAAGTGTATCAACATTGGCAGGATTTTTACATCGACTGTCAATTAAACTATTTTCAAAATGGTTAGGACTGGTCAATTGAATTGAATTGAACTTAATGTTGTTTAACGGGTCATCAACACAGTATAAGTTATTTAGAGCCGCCCCAGAGAGAGAGGAAGGATACATAGGAATCCTAGAACAGGTCAAATCAAACAGACTATTTTCATCAGAAATAGAAACAGACAATGCAGATTCTTCATCATCAGAAACCGACGTATCAGTTACTTCTAGTTCATAAATTATTTAATACCTCAACATAGGCAAAAAAAACAAACACCCAATCTTATTATGGTTAAATTATATAATAAAATGTTCATTTTCTATGTATTGGGATTTACTGTAAGGCTTTCAAAAATGAAAACAATATACATACGTTTTTAAATTCAGTTCCTTTAAAAAAATTCTTATAAAATATCAAAAATATTGGTCAAAATCCAAAGTTTTTTTAAGTTTTATTTTTTTATATTTTAATATATTTATATTATAATAATCTGAAAGTGTTTTTTATACCTTTGGTTGGGATTTACTGCAAGGCTTTCAAAAATGAAAACAATATACATACGTTTTTATTTCAGTTTCTCTAAGTCTTAAAAACAATTCTTATAAAATATTAAAAAGTTCTTTAATTTTTTTTTAATTTTTTTTATATTTTAATATATTTATATAATATTTGAAAGTGTTTTTTTTATACCTTTGGTTCCATTTGATATTATTTATTAAAAAAAATATTTCTGATTTGTAAAACATTTTCCATGCAATACTATGGCAACTGCAGTTGCCATAGTCTTGCACAATATTTACGATACAGCTATTGTGTTTTTTCAAGTGCAATACTATTGTAAGTCTACATACAATAGTATTGCGTTAAAAAATATATCAAATTGAGTTACAATAGTATTGCATTTTCTAGAATTCTCTAGAATTCTCAAATAAGCCTTAAGATATTTCTATAATATTTTGTCAGGTTATGTAAATGACTAAAATACTTCCAAAAACCTGAAAAAGTCATTTTGACAAAAAGTGCAGTTAACATAGTCTTGCGACGAGCCCTCGAATATGATCTTACCTGATACTGAGAACTCCCATTCTGTACAGTGACATATGATCAAATACTAAATTTAAACAACAAACAAGGATATTTATAAAAGTGATTCACAAACTTACATACTTCCAAGGTCTTTCCTAGAAATATATTAAGGGATACTAAGGGAAATAAAATCTGAATATAATTGGGTGGGTGTGGGAGGGAGTTGCACTTCAGGTGATCAATATTTTTAGGGATTATGATTTGTGGGGGGCGTCCGTGGCCGAGTGGTTAACGTCTCTGACTTGAAATCACTTGCCCCTCACCGCTGTAGGTTCGATCCCTCAGGGGCCTAGGAATCTTTATGTGAGGAAGCTATCCAGCTGGCTTGCGGAACGTCGGTGGTTCTACCCAGGTGCCCGCCCGTGCACGAAAATTGCCCGGAGGGGCACCTGTGGTCTTCCTCCACCAATGGAAGCTGGAAAGTCGCCATATGACCTTAGCTGTTGGTGCGATTATAAACTCCAATTCAATCAAGCAATTCAATTGTTTGGATTCAATTTTAAGTATCTTTCAACTTGAAACAAAAGGATTTTTAAGAAGTTTAGCCAATAAGGAGCTATTTATTGACGGGTATAATGCACTTTACAGATTTGTTGGTGACTTTTAATGGATAGGACAGAGAGATCAAAGGATAAGGGGTAAATTAAGGAGTAGATGGAAATTAGATTTTATAATTAAGGGATAGAGGAATATGCTCTTAAAGGACATGGCGTCTAAGCTATAATGGAGCTGCAGTGGCAATCTCATTAAAAAAGATGCTAATTACGCTTCGATACTCTCTGCTATAGGATCTGACAACTATACCTTGTAGGTCACGTCAGATCGACCTTTCACCTAATCAATATTCATGATACGATCAACCAATATAACCAATGAAATCGCGCGTTTTATATGTAATTCAGATGATGTTCGAGTGAACTGAACAAACAAAATCCGAACATATATCCGAACAAGATAAAGTCGCCGTGTATTATTGCTGTGAATTGCACAATAAATTCGAAGAAATGCACTAAATAGCATGTTTTACAGCAAGAATACAAAGCAAATCATTGTAATTGTTTTGAGAACATTCTTCTACCGAGATCATTAAATTGCAACCTTAGGGTTTCTATATAGTACATATCAATACAGTTGGCCCGTTAGCGAGGTAGGCAACTATTATTATCCGTGAGTGTAATTTTACTGTGGTTTACGAGCTCAACCCTACGAAATGGTACCGTAATTCTTTTTTCTTAGATCAATTGTAATTTTCTCGTTGCAGGTTCCTATATATATACCGCAACAAAATATCATTGCAGTATGTTTAAGTCTATGAAGACAGAAAATCAAACATAGCCCCTATAAATACAATACAGATTGACTGTTGGTGTCCATTATAAAGAAATCCTTCACAAGATGGTGAAGGTGTGTTTTGTTTCACAACCAAGCAGATCTGCTTTGATGAATATTCTCAGCAGATGAGGGTAATGTCCACGACACTTTACTGGCATCATGTCGTAACGTGACTCTTACTTTTTTTGCTTTGTAATTGACATATTTTACATTAGAGATTATTTAACTGCCGGGAGAGATTATAGGAGTATCCTTCACAAGACAGTAGGAGTGTGGTTCTTTTCATGAACAAGCGGATGTTTACTGAAAATTACAACTCGCATACCATCCAGTGAGAGATTTCCTATAACTGAAACCCAGTAAATAATATATTTATTACATTTGTTTTCACTGACATATTTTACCCATATAAATCTAATAATAAGATTTAAACATATTTTAGTTTTAAAAGTGGCATTTTAAATGAAGATATAAATGAAAAAATATCATTAATCTTACCGTATTTAACGAATGGGAACTGAGAGCTTGAAACAAATGGCACTTCTCAAAACCAAACAACTCTTCAACAAAACTAGACTGAAACTATAAGAAAAGCATGCATCTCAATACATTACTCGATTACTACATATGTATTATTTTAATTTTAATGATCATTTTCGCTTCATCCTGATGGCAGGATATTTACAGTACAGGTTCTACCCAGAAAAACTAAAAATCGACTGACCGACCGTCATACATAGCCTAAAATGTGCTGGAAAATGATATTAAAGGGAAGGGCATCAGGATTGGTATTAATATTACATCTGTTCAAATACATTATTTGTGTATTTAATTGATAAAAATAAACAAATGAGCCATAAAACACATAAAGTTTGTTTGTATGGTGTTTTACGTCATTTTCAACACATGTACGGTTATATATGACGGTCGATGTTTTGTGGTGGACCACCAATACCAGTACTCCCGCCATCCACACTTCCTCACTTACAAGTCGAGCTCCCAGTGGGATTCGAACCCGCAACGGTAAGAGGAGAAGGCTTACAACGCAACATCAACCATTTGTACACAGAGATGCCAAAAGCAATTACACTGAACATATAAAATAAACAACCTGAAGAAGGTATTACCGAACTATGGTGATGCGCCAGGTATATATATGTTAAACTTGGCGGTAAAATAAATCGCAATGTATGGCAATATGAGCGTGATGTGTAGATAGATACCACTGATTTGCTCTGCATGACAGCTATTTATAACTTGGGGATTTCTCAATGGAAGTGTAAGACTTACTGTAAATTATATTTTTTAATTATTTGGTTGTATTATGAAATGGTTAATTTTCCATCTATTTAAAGTTTTAAATTGTCATTATATACTGCTTTATGGCTGCTTATAACCAACATAAAGACTTTACACTGTGCTCTTTTAACTGTTTTGTGGAGCGCTGTGGTCCAGTGGTAGAGCATTGAACCCTTGACCGAAAGTCATGGGTTCGATTCCTGCCATAACCATATGTGTTGTGTCCCTTAGCAAGACACTTTATCTGCATTTGCTTTGTACTTGTTCTACCCAGGGAGACATCAACAGTGGTTCAAATAAGTTCATAGAGCTTTTGTTACAATCAATGTAAAATAATTAAGTTTAAACTAGCTGTTCAGTTCAGAATAAGAATAGATACTTTGTGACCATGTTGTGGTATGCCATAACAACGTTCTGTGTATAACAGAGTAATATTCTGTTCATTCCACCATTGAATGTGCAACCAACAATACAAACTGCTCAGTGGACTTGGCCATACAAGCTTCCCAAATCATGTATGTTAGTGAGGAAAAGTCAATTCTTATGGATGGCGGGAGGTGTACAGTACTGGTTCTACCCAGTAAAGTGGGTGGTCTGCTTCCACCACAAAAAATAAAATTGACCGTCATATATAACCTTACATGTGTTGAAAATGATGTAAAACACCATACAAACAAACAAGCAAATCATGTAATAAAACCTATGTTACTCAGTTGGCAATGAACTGACTTCAGTGATTTAAGAACGTAGACACTGCCACTGATGGCATGAACATCAAATGGACATCCCCTAGAAACTTGGACAATTGATCCAACTGACATGATGACCATCAAGTAAGACCATGCTGGTATTCCCTTACAGTAAGTATGATGCCATGTGTAAGTAAACATTCAAAGCTACCAGAACCTATAAATAAAAGAGTGCCATTCTAATATTAAATTTATTAAACTGTATTTCGATATTTTTGTCATGGTTTTATTATACTCTCACCTCGCAAGTTATGTGATGGAATGATGCCCCACCAATTTCTGTAAACTGTGTACCAAAAAGATTATCATGACTTTTAAAATGTGTAAAGAGAATGTGTTGCAATAATGATGCTTGTAGTATGGTCACTAAAAATTCTCTTTGTAATAACACAGGGTAAATCGTTCAATTGAAAATAACACCTGTATGAATAAATGGTGTACTACAACTACCATTTATTGGAAGTTAGAGTATGGCAGGGAGCTGAAATGGACATGCTACAAAACAAATATAGTCTAGTAATTATAGGTTTTAAGGTCAAACAAATTCCAACAGAAAGTATTTTAGGATTTTTAGAATCACTGACATGTAATGAGTTTCAGAAAAAATTCCTCAAGACAAAGATGGTGGGAAATGCTAAATTTTGGGGTAAAAGTTGCATTTTTAAGAGAAAATCTCCGGAAACTGGAATAATTTTATAAAAAATCATTTGAGCAAGTTAGAATTTTTTAACAGTGCTGAAATGCTCTTCCAAATACATCTCCATGTAAATCACGGTTTTATAGATGGATAATGGATTAATAATATGAGATTTTGGGACAAAACTTGTAAAAAATTAATAAAATCGTTGATTTCTGTAATACATTTAGTGTTACTAGGCTATAAATTAAAAAAAATACTAAATGAGTTGTAAAAACTTGGTTTCTTACTGTTTTGCACAGAGAAAGGTACAGAGATGTGCCAGAAAAAAGTCCTTTAGCATACGATGATATAAATTACTTTATTTTTGGGTATAAAAATGTGTTTTTCATAAAAAAAACGCTGAAAAAAGGAATCATAGTTGTTTGATCATAAACTTATGTAATGGAAGTAATAAAATGGTGCACAATTATATATACAAATGTTTCATTGTGTCGTAAGTTAATATGAATGTTCACATTGTGAGACTTTGGGGCAAAATTAAGAAAAAAATTATAAAAATCGTTGATTTCTGTAATACAGTCGTAGTACAGGCCTTTTTTTATAGCACAGTGGCGTTGTTTGTGCAGTGTGGCGGCAGTAAAACGTCTCCCCGCGCTTGCAATCAGTACTGTTATTCATTCGAGCTTTGGAGATCACTGAGCCCGATACTTATATTTAGTTATCGGTGGTACATTTTCAATTTCTTTTGTTTTCTTACTTAATTTTTGATTCGGTGGTTCCACTACTCCGGCCTATAAAAGGCTCTGGGTATTGTTTAACCACTTATAGGATATGTTGTCTGCTTTTTAATTTAGTCTTTTGGCTGTTACTTGTGATACGCAGGCTTCATAACCGCTGCTCCCAACTAAATTCCATTATTTTTATGTCGCTCTTCGGGGCATTTAATTTTATTAGATACTGGGACCATACGCCGTACGACATGGGGAAGCGTATAACTCCATGTCCACCGCCATATGCATGCCATCTTTGGGATGGTTAAAATTGTGTACTGTTGATTTTATTAATATTGAGTTCTGCTCAACCCGGGGCTAGAGGGCGTGAGCGGTAGCCAGCACATTTCACTACTGCTCATGAACAGTCTCAATCAAACCGAGACTGCAATATTTCGTATGTGTCGTGCTCGGCCGTTTCCAAAGGTCCATTATCATACTTTTTTTATAGCACAGTGGGGACGCTTGTGCAGTGTGGCGGCAGTAAAACGTCTCCCCGCGCTTGCAATCAGTACTGTTATTCATTCGATCTTTGGAGATCACTGAGCCCGATACTTATATTTAGTTATCGGTGGTACATTTTCAATTTCTTTTGTTTTCTTACTTAATTTTTGATTCGGTGGTTCCACTACTCCGGCCTATAAAAGGCTCTGGGTATTGTTTAACCACTTATAGGATATGTTGTCTGCTTTTTAATTTAGTCTTTTGGCTGTTACTTGTGATACGCAGGCTTCATAACCGCTGCTCCCAACTAAATTCCATTATTTTTATGTCGCTCTTCGGGGCATTTAATTTTATTAGATACTGGGACCATACGCCGTACGACATGGGGAAGCGTATAACTCCATGTCCACCGCCGTATGCATGCCATCTTTGGGATGGTTAAAATTGTGTACTGTTGATTTTATTAATATTGAGTTTTGCTCAACCCGGGGCTAGAGGGCGTGAGCGGTAGCCAGCACATTTCACTACCGCTCATGAACAGTCTCAATCAAACCGAGACTGCAATATGTCGTATGTGTCGTGCTCGGCCGTTTCCAAAGGTCCATTATCATACCTTTTTTAAGCTAAAGAAGTAAGGAAATGAATTATAAAATGATAATCTATAATGGTTTTCCATAGAGCAAGATGCAAGGATGTGCCCCAAAAAAGTCATGAGGCGTATACTGTTGAAAAATGCATTATGTTCCAGTGGCAATATGTTTTTTCATAAAAAAATATTGTAAACAGGAATCGTTGTTAAGATGTATTTTGAATATACATAATCTACTTGAAGTGATATTATCCTATATATGCATATATCCAAATGTTTTATAGTATCAGAAATTTAGTTGGATGCTCAATTTTAAGGTCTGTAGCAAACAAAAGGTCCGTTGAATAAATGTCTAGTTACAATGGTTACGACCATGGATCATGTTTACATCATTTGGATATTTTATATATAAAATAATGAAGGGAAAACAATATATAATTACATACATATGTATGTATTATCTTTTGATACACATATTGTATACACTTCATTGAATATGTGGTGGAAATATTGTTCAAGCAATCATTACAAAACGGTTTATAATCATTTAAATAGCATATATGGTAACTTATATTAAAATGATGCAATATGTTTTATCTTTAGGTGTGATAATTACATTTTAATGAAAAAGATCACCGGAAATTGTATGATAAGTTTTAAAAACACGTTCAAAGTAACTGTATGACATTCAATTTTGAAAATGTGCGCAATACTCATGTCGAAGTTGTAGGAGCTTTTGTTCACATCACCTAATATAATTGCTTGTTTATGTAAGAAAAGAGTGATCAAATAACTCAAACTTTAATTTAAATGAATCTCAATTTCTATAGAATTCATAGAGCTTACATTTTGGCACTGCATACATGAGATTCCATGCTTTACACATTCAATGCTATACATGTGCACTCTGATTACATTGTTTTGGTTGTTCATAATGTATATAACCTTTCATTAACATGCAATGCCCACACCTCCGAGAAGCAATTATTTGTTGAAAACACCAAGGTATTCATGTTATTTAAAAGATGATGATTGTGATGTAAGACTAGTGTGTTACTAGTGGGATAATCCATAGATTTAGCTGACTATCAGACATCCTTTGTACGAAAATGTTTGGTACAAACTTTGCACAACTGGTGGTTTCAGCTGTAGCACTAATATTACTACACTTGTAAAACATGCATATCCATCACTATTATTATTTTTTCAAAATAATTTTGTACGTTAGTATAAAATTTGTGTTTTGGACAAACGCCTCACACTCTATAAAAAGCTATATACATGTATTTACATATGTATACAAGCTTGGTTACAAACAAGAGGCCTCGCTAACCCAGTGGATATGGCCATGGCTTTGGAGCCTGATCACAGGCCTCTGCCCCAAATGGTTCGCTCCTGAGGTATACATGATGGGAAACTTCATCCTGCATCTCAAATACTCTGCCCCGCATGGGTTCGCTCCTTTGCGGAGGCATGTCTGATGGGAACTTCAAACTTCATGGCATCTCCATCTGAAATTGCATTCCCAATATAACCTAACATGAGTGTTAACCCCATTTCATTCAGAGTTACAAATACAAATAGCATCTGTGACGTGCAAATTATTGATACACTCAATTACTGTTCTACTCAATTGAAAATGTTATATTTTACGCATAACAAAACAGTTCATAGCATCACAGGGTTTAGGACATTTAATTATTCCAACATGCATCCTTTTATCCATTGCAAAAAAAGTAAAAATATATTTTACTCCAGACACATAAACTAACCCTATCAATTACAAAAAATATCAATGTTTGAGTATACTTGTTTTCAACATGGCCGCAATGTGAGTATCTAATTCAATCTTGAAATAATAAAACTTGGCGAGTACATATATAAGGCAAAATTTCATAACTTCCAAAATATTGTTTATACTGTTCAAATGATTTTTGAAAATCGGTTCATGTATAGTTTGCATTTTTTTTTCGCCCAAATCATAAAGCCTCATATGTGTGTGAACTTATTTCTGACACAGTAGTGCACATGCGCAACACTTATAATGCGCCAAACTGATACAAGAAAATGATGTTTCTACACTTTTTTAGTTTATAACCAGGTACTTTGTGTATGAAAAGGTCGATTCTATGCAATTATTAAGCAAGTCGTCAAAAAAAGAATCACGGTGTGAGCATTCTTCTTAATTTCAAATACAATGAAAAACTTTGATATAATTATGTACATTGAATAGAGAAACATTTTGTGACATCATTGTATTTTTTGTTTAAGCTAAAACGATTTTAAAAACGATTCTGGTTTTCAGCGAATGTGGATGAAAATTGGATTGTTTCGCAAAAACAAAGCATTTCCATTCATCATACCCTTGGATACTGACACATCGTTGATCATTGCTTTGTGGGAAACCGTTAGAAATGATCTCTTAGCATTCGCAACAACTCGATAAATTCCATAGAGTCATATTTCAAATGTATGTAGAAGGAATCCATACTGGCTATGTCATACTTATATGGCAGCGCCCTAGACCCCAGCAGATTCCCTCCAAAAGCCATTAAAAGTCAAACACAAAATTATCACCAGTTTTACAATGTCATTTGGCCGATAGATATATATATATTGTATTTACTTGGAATCGCTGATATAACCTTCATCTTTATTGTAATAACAAACATGCAATGCCGATCTTACAATTTACACGTGTGGCTAACGGCCATACTGTTTAGAATACAGCAACAGTGAACTCTTTTCTGTCCCGTTGACTTCCGGATAACACAATGTTAAGATTTTCATCGAAACACATAGGTGTGATTTCAAATGTAGACCGAGTATTGTTTTTACAAATGTTTCTTTTAATTCGTCCCTGACCTCGCAATTTGAACATCTTATTCACTCCTGAAGTTCTGATATTATCAAACATATGTAATGTACGTTTTATACACCATTTTTTCACTTCAGTTATATTTGTTGAAATATTTATTTGTGATTCTTTTTCAGTGATTTTTGATGAAGGACAATTGTTTTAATTTAATTAGCATCTTATCGATCTTGGATTCCGTGTTTCACATGAAGATGGGTTTGGAAGAAGGTTTCCTCACTTTCAAATGAATATAATATGCTGTATTTTCAAGTCAAAATAAAATACCTTCCATCATTTTTCTTAAAAGCATTTGAAGCAAACAATTAAGTGTGTAAATATTGAATGAAAAATATATATGTATTAAATAGTTAAAAAACAGGTTTATGAACTTTTTTATTGCAATAAATTTAATAATTTGACTTAAGAGCAAAATCGTCGTAAGATGTTCCATAAAACGGGCCACTGTAAAAATGTATTACAGAAATCAATGATTTTGTTCATTTTTTTTCTTCAGCATTTTGCCCCAAAATGTCAAAATGTGAACTTTCACATTAACTTACGATACAATGAAACATTTGCATATATAATTGTGCACCATTTTATCACTTCCATTAGATTAGTTTATGTTCAAACATCTTATTACAAAATGATTCCTGTTTTCAGCGATTTTTTTATGAAAAACACATTTTTAGACCCAAAAATAAAGTATTTCAGATCGTCGTATTCAAAAGGACTTTTTTCTGGCACATCTCTTTACCTTTCTCTGTGCAAAACAGTAAGAAACTAATTGTTTATAGCTCATTTAGTACTTTTTTCATTTATAGCCTAGTAACACCAAATCAACGATTTAATTCATTTTTTCCAAGTATTGCCCCAAAATCTCATATTATTAACCTCATATCCATCTATAAAACCTTGATTTACATAGGGATGCATTCGGAAGAGCACTTCCGCACTATTTAATGATTCTTATTTGCTCAAATGATTTTTTAAAAAATTATTCCAGTTTCCGGAGATTTTCTCTTAAAAACGCAACTTTTACCCCAAAATTTAGCATTTCCCACCATCTTTATCTTGAGGAGTGGAGTTTTTTTCTGAAACTCATTACATGTCAGTGATTCTAAAAATCCTAAAATACTTTCTGTTGGAATTTCTTTGACGGTGACTCTTATTTTCGGCTATAATTACTGGCCTAATAGAGTATGGTTTCATCTCATTGGTTAATTTAAATGAAACCATACTCTATCTATTACTTATCAGTTTATACAAGCTGTAATGTAGTTTTATTCAGATAATTCCAATGGGTCATAAGACCCGTGAGGATACAACAAATACATATAAACTTGACAGCGATAGTGAAATATATATACAACATTATACCAACAATTAACATAATCAACAGAAAAGTATTCATATTTATAAGGTAACAATTAATACTTTAGCAGTTAATGTTGTTGATAGTTTCCTTTTACCGCAAAATATGCAGAGAAGGTGACTGAACCATCACATTGAATCGCTAATATGTTAATGCACATAGTTATATTAATTTATATATAATGTTAGATTTAACTAGCGTGATAAATGGGAAGCTTCTAACTAGTACACAAATGTATATACATAGCTTGTAATAAACAAATATACACTTATAACGTAAACATGCAACTTTACAATAACATAAAAAACGGCTTTTGTAAATGAATTATTTATATACCATTGATTTTCTAATTTCAAAGGCTTTATAATGCTTTATAATGAGTGCCATGCTATAAAATCATATAAATATGCTTAACTGTGTCAGATTAACCTTGTAGAAAACCTTTCTTGAGTGAAATGTGAATACGTTTTTTAGAAGAAAAGAAAATGCTTCTATGAGTGAAGTGATTGCAATGCCAATACTAATCCTTCTGAAATATTGCTTAATTAAGAACTGATGTACAAATTCTCAGCGTTTATACAATTTTAAACGCTGGTAGTGAATTGCAAATTTCATATGGGCAGTAGCTCGACCTACTTCAAAAATGAAGTTTACTTGAAATTGGAAGTTTTTTCCCTTTAAGTGTATGTACAAATTACATGTTTAATAAGGAGTTAAAATGATTATTCACTATTGACCAGCCTCTTTAGATGTTATAATTGCCAATATCTGATTATCAAGTTACATGACATAGTAAAATATCTTGCAATAACGTGGCTTCACATGGCTTTTTCTAGGACCCGTTCCCAATGCAAAATACTGTATTTTTTACATGTAATGTACTGATGCATTCCTTAAGTTACATACTAATCAATATAAGTAGTATATTATTGATGTAATAGTGTTCCTAATTGTACCTATTAGGCTATTGACGTTAATAATTCTCAATTGGCCATTTTATCGGTGAAAAGAATCCCAATTTGGTCATTTTTACGACATAAATTACCCACATTTACAAGGGTCCTTTTCCCTAAAATACCTGGAAAAAGCCATGAATCAGTTTTGTATGTACTACCCTTACAATATAGATTACCATGAAATAATCTGTGATTTTTTAGCATTTTTAACGACATGGCCATACATTTTAGGTCTGAATCTATTTTTTTTTAATTTTATGGCTGAACTATTTATATGTTAAGATATATAGACTTAAATCATAAGCAACTACAAATGCAAGTTAGGTATTAATAATAATAACCAGCACAATTATTCACAAACAGCATTTAAGACTATTAAACTTAGCAAAATGCAGTTGTTGCGTTGACTTTTTTCAGTGCAACAACTCTGTAAGTGCACTATGATTTAATTATTATCATTAACACATTTAAAAATAGTTTTAATTTAAATATCATAAAAGAGTGACCATAGTAAAGGTATATTACACTTAAAACTAAGGCAGTGTCTTTATATGTACCATTGTTAAGGAAAAAAACTGTTTTTTGTCTCTCCTGAACAATTTACCAAAGAGCACTTACGAAGTTATTGCGTTGATGTATTCATCATTATTAAAGTGCAATACACTGCGCAGGTTTATACTACACATATTCGTCATTATTAAAGTGCAATACACTGCGACCATGTATGGCACAATGGATTCCACTTTAACATTGCAGAATATATGTAGTATGAACCTTGTATGACGTGCCATACATGGCCACAGTGGATTCCACCTTAACATTGACGAATATATGTAGTATGAACATTGTAGGACGTGCCATACATGGCAACAGTGAATTCCACTTTAACATTGACGAATATGTGTAGTATGAACCTTGTATGATGTTCCATAAATGGCCATAGTGAATTCTACTTTAACATTGACGAATATCTGTAGTATGAACCGTGTATGACGTGTCATATATGGCCACAGTGGATTCCAGTCTAACATTGGAGAATATGTGCGGTATGAACATTGTAGGACGTGCAATACATGGCCACAGTGTATTCCACTTTAACATTGACAAATATATGTGGTATGAACCTTGTATGACGTGTCATACATGGCCACAGTGGATATCACTTTAACATTGACACATATATGTAGTATGAACATTGTAGGACGTGCCATACATGGCAACATTGGATTTCACTTTAACATTGACGAATATCTGTAGTATGAACATTGTACGACGGGCCATACATGGCCACAGTGAATAACACTTTAACATTGACGAATATCTGTAGTATGAACCTTGTATGACGTTCCATGCATGGCCACAGTGAATTCCACTTTACCATTGACGAATATCTGTAGTATGAACCTTGTATGACGTGCCATACATGGCCACAGTGGATTCCACTTTAACATTGACGAATATATGTAGTATGAACATCGTATGACGTGCCATACATGGCCACAGTAGATTCCACTTTAACATTGGCGAATATGTGTGGTATGAATATTGTGACGTGCCCTACATGGCCACAGTGGATTCCACTTTAACATTGGCGAATATGTGTGGTATGAATATTGTGACGTGCCCTACATTGCCACAGTGGATTCCACTTTAACATTGACAAATATGTGTGGTATGAACCTTGTATGACGTGCCATACATGGCCACAGTGGATTCCACTTGATTCCACGTGTGGTTTGAGTTCTGCTCAACCCGGGGCTAGAGGGCGTGTGTGGTAGCTAGCATATTTCACTACCACTCATGAACAGTCTCAATCAAACCGAGACTGCAATATTTCGTATGTGTCGTGCTCGGCCGTTTCCAAAGGTCCATTATCAAACTCTTTTTTTGTAGGATGTGCCATACATGGCCACAGTGGATTCCACTTTAACATTGACGAAGATGTGTAGTATGAACCTTGTACGACGAGCCATACATGGCCACAGTGAATTCCACTTTAACATTGACGAATATGTGTAGTATGAACCTTGTATGACGTGCTATACATGGCCACAATGGATTCCACTTGAACCATGGCGAATATGTGTGGTATGAACCTTGTATGACTTGCCATACATGGCCACAGTGGATTCCACTTTAACATTAGCGAATATGTGTGGTATGAACCTTGTATGACGTGCCATACATGGCCACAGTGGATAACACTTTAACATTGACGAATATCTGTAGTATGAACCTTGTATGACGTATCATACATGGCCACAGTTGATTCCACTTTAACATTGACAAATATGTGTAGTATGAACATTGTAGGACGTGCCATACATGGCCACAGTGTATTCCACTTTGACATTGACAAATATGTGTAGTATGAACATTGTATGACGTGCCATACATGGCCACAGTGGATTCCACTTTAACATTGACGAATATGTGTGGTATGGACTTAGTATGATGTGCCATATATGGCAACAGTGGATTCGTTTTTAACATTGACGAATATGTGTGGTATGAACCTTGTATGACCTGCCATACATGGCCACAGAGGATTCCACTTTAATATTGACGAATATATGTAGTATGAACATTGTATGACGTGCCATACATGGCCATAGTGGATTCCACTTTAACATTGACGAATACGTGTAGTATGAACATGTATGACGTGCCATACATGAACACAGTGAATTCCACTTTAAAATTGACACATATGTCTAGTATGAACCTTGTATGACGTTCCATACATGACCACAGTGAATTCCACTTTACCATTGACGAATATCTGTAGTATGAACCTTGTATGACGTGCCATACATGGCCACAGTGGATTCCACTTTAACATTGACGAATATATGTAGTATGAACATGTAGGACGTGCCATACATGGCCACAGTGTATTCCACTTTAACATTGACAAATATGTCTAGTATGAACCTTGTATGACGTTCCATACATGACCACAGTGAATTCCACTTTACCATTGACGAATATCTGTAGTATGAACCTTGTATGACGTGCCATACATGGCCACAGTGGATTTCACTTTAATATTGACGAATATGTGTGATATGAACTTTGTATGATGTGCCATACATGGCCACAGTGGATTCCACTTTAACATTGACGAATATGTGTAGTATGAACCTTGTACGACTAGCCATACATGGCCACAGTGAATTCCACTTTAACATTGAAGAATATCTGTAGTATGAACCTTTTATGACGTGCCGTACATGGCCACAGTGAATCCCACTTTAACATTGACGCATATGTGTTTTATGAACCTTGTATGACGTGCCATACATGGCCACAGTGGTTTCCACTTTAACATTGACGAATATGTGTGGTATGAACTTTGTTTGATGTGCCATACATGGCCACAGTGGATTCCATTTTAACATTGACGAATATGTGTAGTATGAATTTTGTACGATGAGCCATACATGGCCACAGGGAATTTCACTTTAACATTGACGAACATCTGTAGTATAAACCTTGTATGACGTTCCATACATGGCCTCAGTGAATTCAACTTTAACATGGACGAGTATGTGCGGTATGAACTTTGTAAGACGTGCCATACATGGCCACAGTGGATTCCACTTTAACATTGACGCATATGTATGGTATGAACCTTGTATGACGTGCCATACATGGCCACAGTGTATTATTTTTTAACATTGACGAATATGTGTAGTATGAACCTTGTATGACGGGCCACACATGGCCACAGTGGATTCCACTTTAACATTGACAAATAGCTGTAGTATGAACATTGTAAGACGTGCCATACATTGCCACAGTGGATTCCACTTTAACATTGATGAATTATCAATATATGTGGTATGAGCCATGTATGACGTGCCATACATGGCCACAGTGGATTCAACTTTAACATTGACGCATATGTGTTGTATGAACCTTGTATGACGTTCCATACATGGCCAAAGTGGATTTCACTTTAACATTGACGCATATGCGTTGTATGAACCTTGGATGACGTGGCATACCTGGCCGCAGTGCCATCTACACGTTGACAAGTGTGGCCAAGAGTATTCATATGTAAATAAAATATGAACTATATATCTAAGATATACATATTGTTTCAGTGTATCCAGTCCCAAACCAGATTTGAACCACCGACCAAAAATATACGTTGCCACATATATGACGTAATGAAACGTAGAGCATAACTAGTACAATAACTAGTACATCATTGTTAAAGCGTTATACACTGTGGCCATGTATGGCACATCATGCCAGATACATACTGCAAGGTTTGAACTGACATGACTAGCAACAGAAATTATTATAAAATTAGTTAATGCAGATGTATTGATTTAAATGGTAGGTCAAATATGGCTCCGATACATTTCACCAGAACAGCAAGTGCAATTAATGTAATTTGGTTTGAACTGACATGGCGCACGTATGTTCGCATTTTAGTACTAAATATATTCGTTTAGAACTATTCGTTTCTTGTGTCAACGGCTGTTCTAAATAACGTGTTGATGCGCTGTTAATAACTGCCGTTAATAACATTCAAATTAAACTCTCCGGTAATGCTATGCATATTAAATATGACAGCAAAAAAACAAATATTAACAAAATTAACTATTCTAGGTTACAAATTAAATTTGAAACAGTCAGCCTACCATATATTTCATATATATTTTACAACATATAAATCATTCATCTAATTTTAATAAGCCAATAAAAAGATATTTACAGCATCCCAGACAAATTAATATTGTTATTAGGTCTGTGGGTTCTAATACCGTTAAGTACGAACAGTAAATGTACGAATGTCGTGTTATTCTCACGCGACTGTGAATTTCTAACGACTATACCGGTAAGATTATAGAACGCAATCTATGGAAATAAGTGTTGACCATTGAAAATATGTAAATATCAGCTTTTGTTTTCCATTCGCAAATCATTTTGGCAAAAGCTTAAAAAAATTCCAAATGTTTCTTTTCTTTCTCCATTTTCTACATTGGTGAATTACAGCGGAGGCCCAGGGTGGGTAGATGTTACATTCATTTATGGCGCAGGTGATGTATATTAACTATGACTACTTTCATGAATAACCATCCGATTTGCTTTTAACAATCGCAGTGAAAGACTTTTACAATTGCACAATTGTGTTTTATTTCATTCGTTAGCTCACATAGATGGTTCGAAACTGCTTTCAAGAGCATAACCGATGTTGCTTGTTGTCATGGACAAATCAGGGGTCATTCCATTGCACGTCCTGTCATAAAAGTTGACTAACGTGTGTGATACAGGACATTTTATGTCGTGTATGTGTCTTTTCTTTGTGTATGTGGAGAAATTATTTTTAGCTCTACTGGCCAAGGGCCAGCAGAGCTTATGGGATGGTGTGTTGTCCGTCTTCCGTCGTCCGTCGTCCGTCCGTTAACTTTTGCTTGTGTACACTCTAGAGGCCACATTTCTGATGCAATCATCATGAAACTTTGTCAGAATGTTTGTATCAATGAAATCTCGGTCAAGTTCGAAAATGGGTCATGTGGGGTCAAAAACTAGGTCACTAGGTCAAATATTGGAAAAACCTTGTGTACACTCTAGAGGCCATATTTTTGACCCGAGCTTGATGCAACTTGTCAGAATGTTTGTCTTAATTATATCTTGGTCAAGTTTGAAAATGGGTCACATGGGGTTAAAAGCTAGGTCACTAGGTCAAATACTTGAAAAACCTTGTGTACACTCTAAAAGCCGTATTTCTGACCTAATCTTGATGAAACTTTGTCAAAATGTTTGTCTTAATTATATCTTGGTCAAGTTCAAAAATGGGTCACATGGTTTTAAAAACTAGGTCACTAGGTCAAACTTTGGAAAAACCGTGTGTACACTCTAGAGGCCACTTTTTTGACCCGATCTTGATGAAACTTTGTCAGAATGTTTGTCTCAATGAAATCTCGGTCAGTTTCAAAAATGGGTCATGTGGGGTCAAAAACTATTTCACTAGGTCAAATACTTGAAAAAACTTATGTACACTCTAGAGGTCATATTTGTTACCCAATCTTGATGAAATTTTGTGAAATTGTTTATCTTAATTATATCTTGATCAAGTTCGGAAATGGGTCACATGAAGTTAAAAACTAGGTCACTAGGTCAAATATTGGAAAAAACTTGTGTACACTCTAGAGGCCATATTTTTGACCCGAGCTTGATGCAACTTTGTCAGAATGTTTGTCTTAATTATATCTTGGTCAAGTTTGAAAATGGGTCCATGGGGTTAAAAACTAGGTCACTAGGTCAAATATTGGAAAAACCTTGTGTACACTTTTTGTCAAAATGTTTGTCTTAATTATATCTTGGTCAAGTTCAAAAATGGGTCACATGGTGTTAAAAACTAGGTCACTAGGTCAAACTTTGGAAAAAACCGTGTGTACACTCTAGAGGCCATATTTTTGACCCGATCTTGATGCAATTTTGTCAGAATATTTGTCTCAATTATAGCTTGCTAAAGTTCGAAAATGGGTCACACAGGGTCACACAGGGTCAAAAACTAGGTCACTAGTACACTCTAGAGGCCATATTTCTGACCCGATCTTGATGAAACTTTGTCGAAATGTTGTCTTAATTATATTTTGGTCAAGTTCGAAAATGGGTCCCATGGGGTCCAAAACTAGGTCTCTAGGTCAAATACTTCAAAAACCTTGTGTACACTCTAGACACCATGTAGTACGACTCGATTCATCAATGGTATAACAGCCAGTAGAGCGTTCACAGGCCCTCTTGGGCTTCTTGTTTATAACATCTCGTGTTTCCTTGTCTTTGCAGAGTTTTGCATCTGTTTCCAGGCTGATAGAAAATTGGGGATATTGCACGCTGTCTGCGTTCTGGCATCCTTGGCTTCGTAGTCAGGTATGTGCTGAAGGTCTTAGCTATATATCATATATGTTGACGTGCATTGCATGTGTGATATTTATGTGTGTAAACTGGCATGACCCAGATTGGAAAGGGGCATCAGTTGAAGACATGTTGCCTCATGCATATCACTAGGTAAGTATACACTATAGTATCTACCGAAGAACAAGTGGCTGGTCTGTGTTAGGCCAAAAAAAACAATACCTGTGTTTCCTGTGGCCCGACCGACCCTATTTTTAAGGGGCCGACCCTAAAAAAAATTATGAAAAAAAAAATTGTTCTGAACAATGATTTATTGCAATATATATCGAGGTAAACTGACATTACAGAGGAACTTTCAGTTGTATCATCAACTTGTATGGGGTTTATGAGATAAATACATGTAGCATCTCAAAATATTTTGCTCCAAAAAAAAACTTATATAAATTTCCTACCTACCGACCCTAATTTTTAGCTCAACTGATCAGAGATCAGCAGAGCTTATGCCGTGGTGTGGTGTCCTTCGTCCGTATGTCTGTCCGTCTGTCTGTCCGTAAACCTTTTTTTGTAGCGACTACTCCTCTGAAACTACTGAATGGATTTTCATGAAACTTTACAGAAATGTTGCCCATGAAGTCTAGTTGATCCTAGCAAAATTTCAGGTCGGCCGAAAATTCAAGATGGCCGCCACGGCTTAAAATAAATTTTCAAAATACAAGTTTGTAGCGAAATTCATGTTGATGTGAAATCCAAGATGGCCGCCAAATCTAAAATTATGTTTTTAAAAAACAAGATTGTAGCGACTACTTCTTGAAAACTCTAAGTGATATTGATATGGGACTTTTTCTAAAATGATCAGCATGACATGATGTTGGTCCTTGTCAAAATTCGTTTTGATTCGACGTTAAACATGACTGCCAGCGGCCACCTTTGTTTACATAGAGTTATATAATGAAAACTTGTAGCGACTACTCCTCTGAAACTACTTGGCGGATTTTCATGAAACTTTAGAGGAATGTTGCTCTTAATGTCTTATTGATCCTAGCAAAATTTCAGATCGGCCAAAAATTCATGATGGCCGCCACAGCTAAAAATAGAATTTTAAAAAATAAGTTTGTAGCGACTACTTCTTGAAAACTATAAGTGATATTGATATGGGACTTTTTCTAAATTGATCAGCATGACATGATGGTTATCCGAGTCGAACATTACTTTGATTCGACGTTAAACATGGCTGCCAGTGGCCATCTTTGTTTACATAGTGTTATATAATGAAAACTTGTAGCGATTACTCCTCTGAAACTACTTGACGGATTTTCATGAAACTTCAAACGAATGTTGCTCTTGATGTCTTATTGATCCTAGCAAAATTTCAGGTCGGCCGGAAATTCAAGATGGCCGCCATTTTTAAAAATAGATTTTCAAAATACAAGTTTGTAGTGACTTCTTCTTGAAAACTATAAGTGATATTGATATGGGACATTTTCTAAAATGATCAGCATGACATGATGTTGGTCCTTGTCAAAAATCATTTTGATTAGATATTAAACATGGCTGTCAGCGGCCATCTTTGTTTACATAGAGTTATATAATGAAAACTTGTAGCGACTACTTCTCTGAAACTACCTGACGGATTTTCATGAAACTTCACAGGAATGTTGCTCTTGATGTATAATTGATACTAGCAAAATTTAAGGTCGGCCAGAAATTCAAGATGGCCGCCACTGCTAAAATTATATTTTCAAAAATCAAGTTTGTAGCGACTACTTCCTTAAATAAAAATCAATCAGTAGAGCTTCAAGGTCATTGACCTCTTGTTTAAAGCATGCAATAGGAAACACACCTAATTTTTTTGTTGCCATAAGAGCCTACATGGTGGTGGAACATGTTCTTACAAGCGTAAATGAACAAAAGACCATATGTATGGACAACGATTATCTGTTTCTTTTAAAATGATCACCATGACGGGATGTTGAGCCATGTCGAAAACTAATTTGATTCCACATCAAACATGCCCGCCAGACATCATGTTTGTTGACATGGAGTGATATAATAAGGACTTGTATAAAAATTTGTTGCGCCTACTCTGAAACTCCTTGGTGGACCTTCATGACACTGCAGAGGGATGTTGCTCTTGCAGCCCAGTTGAACCTGGCAAATCTTCAGGCCGGGCAAAAAGTTCAAGACGGCCGGCACTGTTAAAAGTAAGCTTAAAACAAAACAATTTTGTAGCGACAACTTCCTAAAAAGTATAACTGATATTGATATGGGACTTTCTGTAACATGATGTACATCACATGATGTTGGTCATTGTCAGAAATCATTTTGATGAAACATGACTGCGAGCAGCCTTGTCTGTTTACACAGTTAACTATTTAAAAATTGTAACGACCACTCCTGTGAAAGAACTTGACAGATTGGCATGAAGCTTCACAGAAATGTTGCTAATGATGTGTAGTTGTTTCTAGCAAAATTTCAGGTCGGACTGAAAATAAAAACGGCGGCCACGGTTAGAAATGGATTTTTAGATGAAACTTGCTGACAAAATAATTAGCCGTCATTAAAACACACAGAAGTTCGCAGCTTTGCTTATTGCCGACGACGCAGATTTCGCCCAACATGGATAAAAAATGAATTCGGTCAAATTAGAGCGAAGTTTAAAGCGACTTCGCCTAATTGCGAGACCTCTGATGTAGTGGGTGACATGAGTATTGATTTTAAACACTTTCTCTATAAGTTACCTATTATTCATGTCTGACACAAACATATCGAAACTGCATGGGTTCAGAGATTCAATTCACGCTAAAATCAATTGGAGTGTGATACAATATATCGCTAACCAGTCAGACTGTGTTTTTTTTATATCGACACCGTAAATGGCGGGTAAACGAACAAACATCAGGTCGCTGTTCGGAAAGTCTGCGTCCGCGACCCTGCAAGCGGATTCGGCGAATCTGAAAGGGTATGGCTGAACAACAAGCGTAGTTCCCAACTGCTATTAATTAGTTATGGCGTCTATTATTGGTCCAATGGAGACAAAATACTGAAGAGAAGTTCAGGTGAATATTTTTTTTTTAGCTCGACTGATCGGAGATCAGCAGAGCTTATGCCGTGGTGCGGCGTCTGTCCGTCCGTCTGTCTGTCCGTAAACTTTTTTTGTAACGACTAATCCTCTGAAACTACTGAATGGATTTTCATGAAACTTTACAGAAATGTTGCCCATGAAGTCTAATTGATACTTGCAAAATTTCAGGTCGGCCGAAAATTCAAGATGGCCGCCACGGCTTAAAATAAATTTTCAAAATACAAGTTTGTAGCGACTACTTCTTGAAAACTATAAGTGATATTGATATGGGACTTTTTCTAAAATAATCAGCATGACATGATGTTGGTCCTTGTCAAAAATCGTTTTGATTCGATGTTAAACATGGCTGCCAGCGGCCATCTTTGTTTACATAGAGTTATATAGTACAGACTTGTAGCGACTACTTCTCTAAAACTACTTGGCGGATTTTCATGAAACTTTACAGGAATGTTGCTCTTAATATCTTATTGGTCCTAGCAATATTTCAGATCAGCCAGAAATTCAAAATGGCCGCCACAGCTAAAAATATTTTTTTAAAAAAATAAGTTTGTAGCGACTACTTCTTGAAAACTAAAAGTGATATTGATATGGGATTTTTTCTAAAATGATCAGCATGACATGATGGTTATCCGAGTCGAACATTATTTAGATTCGACGTTAAACATGGCTGCCAGTGGCCATCTTTGTTTACATAGAGTTATATAATGAAAACTTGTAGCGACTACTCCTCTGAAACTACTTGACGGATTTTCATGAAACTTCACAGGAATGTTGCTCTTGATGTCTAATTGATCCGGAATATAGCCCATGATGACTAGTTCATTCTAGCAAAAAATCACATTGATGTAACATCCAAGATGGCCACCAAAGCTAAAAATAGATTTAAAAAAAACAAGTTTGTAGCGACTACTTCTTGAAAACTATAAGTGATATTGATATGGGCCTTTTTCTAAAATAATCAACATATGACATGTTTTTGGTCCTTGTCGACATGGCACCCAGCGTCCACCTTTGTTTACATAGAGTCATAGTAAAAACTGTAGCGACTACTCCTCTGAAACTACTGGACGGATTTTCATGAACCTTCACAGGAATGTTGCTCTTGATATCTAGTTGATCCTAGCAACATTTTAGGTCGGCTGGAAGTTCAAAATGGCCATCACGAATAAAAATAGATTAAAAAAAACATTTGGAGCGACTACTTCTTGAAAACTAAAACTGATATTGATATGGCACTTTTTCTAAAACGATCAGCATGACATGATGTTGATCCTTGTCGAAAATTATTTTGATTCAACATCAAACATGGCCGCCAACAGCCATCTTTGTTTACATAGAGTAACATAATAAAAACTTGTAGCGACTACTCTGAAACTACTTGACGGATTTTCATGAAACTTCACAGGAATGTTGCACTTGATGTCTATTTGATCCTAGCATAATTTCAGGTCGGCCGCTATTTCAAGATGGTCGCCCTGGCTAAATATGTTGCTCTTGGTGTCTAGTCGATCCTACCAAAATTTCAGGTTAGCCTGAATTTCAAGATGGTCGCCATGGCTAAAAATAATTTAAAACATAAATAAATCTGTAACGACTACTTTTTAAAAACTATAACTGATATTTAATCAGATATGGAACTTTTTCTAAAATGACTAGCATGACATGATGTTGGTCCTTGTTGAAAATTATTTTGATTTGATATTAAACATGGCAGCCAGCGACCATCTTTGTTTACGTAGAGTTATTTAGTAAATATTTGTAGCGACTACTCCTCTGAAACTACTTGACAGGTTTTCATAAAAATTCACATGAATGCTAATCTATGAACTCCTAATAATAGAGCTTCAGGGTCATTGACCTCTTCTTGTTGTCCGTTTTCAGAGATATAAACAATAATCCAAGCCTTCCTTCTCTTTGCCAGATGCATTTCACAAGGTGGCACTCACAACAGCCTAAATGGAGTTTATCAAAACTTCATCAAAATGTGAAACTCATTGAAAGGAAGCACTGGATTGTTATTCAGGTCGGTGGGTCAAAGTTCTAGGTTGCTGTTAATTTAAATCAAAAAAATCTCAATAAGTTTACTTTCCCTTGAGGGCTGTCTTATGAAATTTGGCAGGATTGAGGAGTATCCATTATTTTACGATGTGTAATTTCACATATAATGGACTTGTACTTCGCTGAATTTGCTTGTTTTCACAGGGTTTCTTTTTAATGAAGTGTTGGAATTAATTTATAAGCATAACCTGCAGCTTCATCTGGCACATACATATGACATACTGTAAGAGTTAAGATCAGTGCCTAGAATGCATTATGTAAATATACATAATTTGAAGTAAAATATGTTTAATCTAAATTTAAGTTGGCTGATTAATTTTTTGTACGCTCTGTGCTGTTGGGAACATCTCTGTAGTGTAAGAAAGCATGCTTTTCTTTCGAGAAAAGAGATCCAGGTTCAAGTCCTGGCGGGGAACCTGGCACAGTTACTGAGCTGTACAAAGTTAGTTCTGGGATAATCACAACTTTAAAATAATTACATATAAAATTGTTCATTACACAATTATACTAGTGTTAAAAAATCATTCCATAATATTTATTTGCGCTTCCATGAAAGTGAAGCGGCTATACGTAGTGTTACCCTTATCGTGAAATATGGAAATGTTTGTTACTGTATATAATACATTCATCCGAACTGGCATTTTGAAATCAGACAAAACCAAAAGACAAAAGACAATGAGACTATAAGGCTTTGAATACACTTATTATATAACTTCATTGTTTTATTTATAAAGCACTGAAGTCGCCAAACACAAATTGTGTCCCCTCCCCAATTTTGGACATGTCTCACTTGACTGATAATCGATCGGTCAAATTCTTGCTAATATGTCATGCTAATCATATCATCCTTTCACTGCCTTTCAAATATGTCCGTACTCCCCATGCGGTAATACATGTAGTATAGCTTTTCTTGTTAGTATTTTATAGATATTACAATACTTTATATCACTGGAAAGCTCGTAATATGCATGTACTTTCTAAAACAATAAAGATGTTTAAATTTGGATGCGAAATAAGCGATTTAATAAATGCAACACACACAACCATCAGAATCACAAAATTGCCTTATTCTAATCGCTAAAAACACCTTATTTAATCATTATTATATTAATTATTTAATACTGCTTTGATCCTTAATAACTTTATAGATTTATTTTACTAAAGATAACTACTTTCTACGTAAGCGTATTCGTGCCTCGTCTTGTTGGGTTATATTGACTTTCTCAATTTGAAATAACTCGAGTTGTTATGATATACATCTATAAATCGATATATGTACATCGACAAAACACGATGTAATTCAATAAATGCAAAACAAACACGTTGAAATGGTTCTTTATTTTACAATAAATCGTTTTAAGTGAACTTGACATGTTTTTATTTTATTTATATCGCGTTGAAACAGAGCAAATCAAAATATATTAATATAAATGTACTCGACGTAATGAGTATTATCTGTATTACACGAGATGTCGATCTGATATACACGAGATATTTATTTCAACCTGATTTGAATACAGAGCTGGCTCTGAGATCGATATTCGTTTTATACATGCACAATTTCATTTTGAATGCAGAGATCGGTTTGAATACAGAGCTGGCTCTGAGATCGATATTCGTTTTAAACATACACCAAGTCATTTTGAAAGCAGACTTGGATTTGAATACAGAGCTGACTCTGATATCGATATTCATTTTAAACATGTAACAATTCTTTTTAAATGCAAACCTAGGTAAGAATACAGATTTGGCTCAGATATCTATATTCGTTATAAACATATACAGAGTCATTTTGTATGCAGATCTGGGTGTAAATACAGAGCTGGCTCTGAGATCGATATTCGTTTTAAACATGCATCAAGTCATTTTGAATACAGGGCTGTGTTTGAATACAGAGCTGACTCTGGTATAGATATTCGTTTGAAACGTAAACTAAGCCATTTTGAATGCATAACTGGATTTGAATACAGTTCTGGCTCTGAGATCGATATTCGTTTTAAACATGCACCAAGTCATATTGAACGGAGAGCTGGGGTTGAATACAGAGGTGGCTCTGATATCGATATTCGTTTTGAACGTAAACCAAGACATTTAGTGAGCTTGGTTTGAATACAGAGCTGGCCCTGAGATGGATATTCGTTTTAAGCATACATCAAGGCATTGCTAGGTTTGAATACAGAGCTGGCTCTGAGATAGATGTTCGTATTAAACATACACCGAGTCATTTTGAAAGCATAGCTCGGTGTGAATACAGAGCTGGCTCTGAGATAGATATTCGTTGTAAACATGCACCAAGTCATTTTGAATACAGAGCTGTGTTTCAATACTGAGCTGACTCTGATACCGATATTCGGTTTAAACGTACACCAATTCATTTTGTATACAGACCCGGGTTTGAATACAGAGCTGGCTCTGATATCGATATTCGTTTCAAACATGCAACAAGTCATTTTGAATGCAGAGCTGGATAAGAATGCAGAGCTGGCTCAGAGATCTATATTCGTTTTAAACATATACCGAGTTATTTTGAATGCAGATCTGGGTTTGAATACAGAGCTAGCTCTGATATCGATATTCGTTTTAACAATGCACTAAGTCATTTTGAATGCAGAGCTCGGTTTGAATGCAGAGCTGGCTCTGAGATCGTTATTCGTAATAAACATACACCGAGTCATTTTAAAAGAATAGCTGGGTTTGAATGCAGAGCTGGCTCTGAGATCGATATTCGTTTTAGACATGCACCAAGTCATTTTGAATGCATAGCTGGGTTTGAATGCAAAATTGGCTCTGAGATCGATATTGGTTTCAAACGTATAGCAAGGCATTTTGAATTTCGAGCTAGCTCTGAGATCGATATTCGGTTAAACATGTACAATATGGTATTTTATACATCGAGCTAGGTTTGAATTTAGAGCTGGCTCTGAGATCGATATTCGTTGTAAACATACAAGGCATTTTGAATATCGAGATGGGTTTAAATTTCGAGCTGGGTCTGAAAACGATATTCGTTTTAAACGTACAATAAGACATTTTGAATATCGAGCTGCGTTTGAATTTCGAGCCATGTATCTTTCGCTTATGTTGATAGTGAGAGTTAATGAGCAATGTTTGCATTGCCGATTTCCCTTACAAGGCGCAAACCAGGGTAGCTTTTTCAACATGGTCACGCAAGTTATGTACTGACAATATTATCTATGTAACGCATAAGCCATTTTTGTGCAATTGTTTCGACTGAGCAATATGGTTCCCTCTAGTATGTTGGACTAGTTGGGAAGCTTCTGGCTATACTAGATGATATTGATACAGGGTTTCCATGTCATGTCATGTGTATTGTCAAGTATCTTTCGAATAACCTTTGGCGCAAGAGCAACACTGCATATGTCTGTCTAAAGAATTTACTAATAATTATCTTGAATATAGACAAATGTTATGATTTGAACGAATTATTTAATGGCCAAACTAAGGTTATTGTAACTATTTAAAAATAAATTGAAGGCATTGATATACGCTGTAGAGCGCTTCCATGGCCGGGATAGTAAAGACGCCGCGTCTAAAACGGTCTCGTCTTTCACCGCTGCTGTTGAATAACGAATCTCCAGTTTTTTGTTTTTCGACATTCAAAACTTTATTTGTTGAATAACGAATCTCGAGTTTTTTGTTTTTCGATATTCAAAACTTATTTGATGAATAACGAATCTCGAGTTTTTTGTTTTTCGATATTCAAAACTTTATTTGTTGAATAACGAATCTCGAGTTTTTCGTTTTTCGATATTCAAAACTTATTTGATGAATAACGAATCTCGAGTTTTTTGTTTTTCGATATTCAAAACTTTATTTGTTGAATAACGAATCTCGAGTTTTTTGTTTTTCGATATTCAAAACTTATTTGATGAATAACGAATCTCGAGTTTTTTTGTTTTCCGATATTCAAATTTATTTGTTGAATAACGAATCTCGAGTTTTTTGCTTTTCGATATTCAAAACTTATTTGATGAATAACGAATCTCGAGGTTTTTGTTTTTCGATATTCAAAACTTATTTGTTCAATAACGAATCTCGAGTTTTTTATTTTTCGATATTAAAACATTATTGAATAATGAATCTCGAGTTTTAGTTTTTCGATATTCAAAACGTATTTGATGAATAACGAATCTCGAGTATTTTTTTTTTTCGATATTCAAAACTTTATTTGATGAATAACGAATCTCCAGGTTTTTGTTTTTCGATATTCAAAACCTATTTGTTGAATAACGAATCTCGAGTTTTTTTGTTTTTCGATATTAAAAACTTATTTGTTGAATAACGATTCAAAATTTAGTTGTGGAATAACGAATCTTGAGGTTTCTGTTTTTCGATATTCAAAACTTATTTGTTGAATAACGATTCTCGATTTTTTTTTTTTTTTTTTTGATAATCAAAACTTATTATTTGATGAATAACGAATCTCGAGGTTTTTGTTTTTCGATATTCAAAACTTATTTGTTCAATAACGAATCTCGAGTTTGTTGTTTTTCGATATTCAATTTGAATATCAAATGTCGAATATCGAATTGCATGTTAACTTCTGGCCGCTCGTATACGATATAACATAACTTATATTTTGTAATTAAGTTAAATAGCTGTTACTGAATATGCTCAGCAAATCTAATGATTTCTTTGATATAACAAATATAACATGAACAAAAGTGTGCATTATAAATTTGCAGCATCCGTATTTTTGAAAAAGGGGAGAGAATGAGATGTGAAGCAAACATCTTGAGTTATTAATAACAGCAAAATATAAATGAAGGCACTATTGCTTTTAAATTGTCGTTTAAGGTTATAGCAGACTATCGAGTGTTATATGCAGCTTTGGTTTTCATAACATAATTTCAATACTTTGAAATTTATCAAATTTATGAAAACATCTAGTTCGAAACAGTAGCTGCAGGCATTGTAATGTTTTCCTCCTGTATTAAAAATAAGTTTTAAAACTTTATTTTGAGAATAAATAACTTGAGATTTGGGGCAAAACATACACATTGGCAAATAATAGCGAAACAATTTTTTTTTACCAAACACATCTGTATTTGGTTTGTAATATACAGCAACAATAACTGTTCATTGTTTTAGATCAACGATTTGAAGAATATTAGAGAGCGTAATCACCCCGGCGTCAGTGTCCGCGTCCCAGTCAACATCGAGCTCTGCGCGTTATCTGTGTTTACAGGTCAGTATATCTTTTAAACTTATTGTCA
The DNA here is from genome assembly GCA_037043455.1 of Cyrtodaria siliqua. Classification (NCBI taxonomy): domain Eukaryota; kingdom Metazoa; phylum Mollusca; class Bivalvia; order Adapedonta; family Hiatellidae; genus Cyrtodaria; species Cyrtodaria siliqua. Next base: position 51,711 of record JAWPHD010014595.1, read on the forward strand.
TAGCTCAACTAAATTTGATCATGAGCTTCCTTAAAGTATTATCTTACGGGAAAGAGAAGTAATGTGGTTCCTATATCCCCATGGGCTCCCATGGAACCCAAATTATGATAGCCCTTAAAATGTGCAGTGTCCATTTCACATCGAAATTAACGTGTGCAGCCAGTGAGATTCGAACCGCAGCGCTGAGAGACGAGCGATGTTATAGACAAAAATGGCCATGGACGCGCTCAAAACTGATATCAAACAATTGCTAATCATTAACCATATGCACCCTCTCTGTGGTCGCTCCCGTGATTTGCATTATTGTCATAGGCATCAAACCATATATTATATACACATTCCCGCCATCCGTAATGAATCTACACGTCGGCATGGTGGCAATGTTTTACTTATTGCGCAATATAACCTGAGTCACATAATGCGTCGACTATTTGTCACATAACGCGTTAGGTCACATGACACGTACTGACTTTCGACGCGTTATATGAAGTCATACACTGCGTCGTATATAGATATTTCATTATTTTTTTCAAGCTTTCTTTTATAACCATAGAACGCGAAGATAATTGTACTCTTGAACATGTATATGAAAAATCAACAATCCGGTATCTTCCCTATGATTTTGGACCAATCCGGAGAACTCGTCATAGAGAAGGTAAACAGGATAATTTTCTTATTTGCTTCCGACTGCTACTGACAAACACTGACAAACACTTGAATCTATATAATCGACGATTGATCAACGCTCTTGGCTTCGATAGATATATATTCGAGTGATTAGATATGTATACGTGACAAGATGTAAGTGATAGAAATTTAAATCATATATCCCATAGGTCTCCATTATAGCCTTTTGGTCCTACAACTCCTATTTCTATATCCGAACGGATGATAAACGTTATTTTTTTAAATAACTGTCTTACAGCACTTCAGAAGAATGACCAGCAGATATAGGAGGGGGGGGGGGGGGGGGGGGGGGTTGGGGCGGGGGTAGTAGTGTGATGGTTTCGGCAATATTTTCACTGAAGGTTGCCACCACCATAAATGGCAGTAAAGAAATTTTACTTTTGCAAATATACTCTCAGTACAATTGTATCCATAAAAATGCAAATTTGAGGTCAAAACATCCCAAATCAACATGTTTTTATGAAGGAAATATATATATTTCTGATGATTTATAGGGTTTTGTTATGATTTGGGTAATTTAATCAATCAGAATATACCTTAGAATCTGAATATATGCCCTAATATACCTATACCTTTTTCACCCAATCAGAAGCCCCAAATCAATTGTGTATCTGACCAGAAGAATAATCAAAGATCAGATCTATCACAGATTTCAGACAGGTCACAAGTACTGTTAAACGCATTATGAGAGACTAGATAAGAGATGCGTTAAAAAAAGCCGATCACGGTGTAACGTTCGTAGGACCATCCAACCAAAACAAAAGAAGCTTTTAAAACAACAATTGGCAGAATATATAAAAGTAAATATACTAAAGGGAACAAGAAACGCAACTCGGAATTAAAAAAAATGCAGCATGGGCTGGAACTATCTCATCTGCAGAGAACTGCAGAGTTGCTTCAATTATGCTTGTACAAACTCCATGTTTTGCTGGAGCGACGACCATTGTTTTCTGCCAACACTCAAGCAGCACCTAAAAACAATATGAGGTGATGATGAATATGACAAAAATGACAAAATGAACTTGAATACCCATCTGCTTGGATAAGCAGTGACCTTAGTCTTCTTGCTCCGGGATTAATAATATTAATGTTGTACTCTAAACTGACACTTCATAAGCTTCATTAAACACGTATCTTTTACAGTTGAAGTCCAAGGTCCTAAAGTATACTGTGATATAAAGTATACTGTTGATAAAATTCGATGATACGACGTTATCTGCCATCCGTCCTTATCGTGTGATGAATTGATAAGAATTGATCTACGATAGTTCTCCAACGTTATCAAGATTTGATCTGAAACGATCGGATCTATTGATTAATCGATGTTTAATTGGCGCGTATTGTCTATGTTTTGGTCTACGCTTCCCTTCTCAACTTAAAGTTTTTTATTAGCCATGTATGGCCTTTAAATGCTATTTGAAAGTTTAACTGTTTATATCCACGAGCCATGAGAGTTGGTCGTGTACCATCTGAGATGCGGCAAATTCTATAAAAAAAAAATTCGAAATGCATTGATATTTAATTAGTTCTAGTTTAATAAATATTTTATTGCAGATATGTTACAATACATCAATTCAACATCACACATATTCACTAGCAAACTTATGCAAATGGATTGAACTACAAGTTATTACAACATTAGTTACAGTTCTCTCATTTGATGATCATTGATGCTACAGGGATCAAATTTAATATTTTAGCCACTTGCTAAAAAAAGCAATTGCGAAGATTTTCAAACTTGCTGTTTTAATCAAGGTACTAACATTAATAATTTAAAACTCCATTCATTTAAACTACATGTAATAATGACATTTTCACACTCAGCTGGATCTGCTGTGTTGACAGATCTATATCACGTTTATGGCATGCCATGTGCTCCAATAAGGTTCACGAGTCGGAAAACTAGGATTATACGATCGATCTTAACTAAGGTTTTTCGAACGTAAAACCAGTCTTATCGAATAATAACCTATATTTTCCAGCGTCGAAACATAGGATAACTGGGCCGTAAACCATTAGTTTACGCTTTTGAACCCAGGTTTTACGTTCGATAAACTACGGTTTCTCCGACTTGAACTAACATTCGGTCGTTATCCTAATGTTCACGAGCGTGAACCTATGCTTACGGGGCGTGAACCTGGGTTCACGAGGCAGTGAACCATAGTTTAAGACCGTGAACCTATGTTTACGACCGTGAACCTGGGTTTACGACCGCGTGAACATAGGTTCACGCTCATGAACACGACCGTGAACATAGGTTCACGCTCGTGAATATAGGATAACGACCGAAATCATAGATTATGTTCGAGAAACCTAGTTTATCAGAACGTAAACCTAGGTTCACGTTCGTAAACTATGGTTCACGCTCGTAAACTTATGGTTCACGCTCGTAAATATAGGTTCACGTCCGTAAACTATGGTTCACGGTCGTAAACCTAGGTTCACGTCCGTAAACTATGGTTCACGGTCGTAAACCTAGGTTCACGCTCGTAAACTAGAGTTCACGTTCGTAAACAGTATGGTTTCACGGTCGTGATTGGCTGTGCTCCGTTAAATCACAGATACTGTCGGAAAACATAGTTACAAGTTGTATACTCCCGGTTTTACGAACGTGAACCTATGGTTTACGAGCGTGAACCATAGTTTACGAGGCGTAAACTATAGTTCACGTTGTAAACATAGGTTTACGTCCGTAAACTATGGTTCACGCTCGTAAACATAGGTTCACGTTCGTAAACATAGGTTCACGGTCGTAACATAGGTTCACGGTCGTGAACCCATGTTCACGCCCGAAATTCAATAGTTGACTTTGATAATCTAGTATATCGACCCGTATTCGATAACCTAGTTCTCGATTGAACTATGAATTTCGGTCGCTTATCCTATGTTTACGAGCGTGAACCGAGGGTTCCCGATCACGTGAACCATAGTATTCCGAACGTGATACTCTATGTTTACGTACCGTGAACTTGGGTTTACGAGCAGTCAACCTACGTTTACGAGCGTGAACTATGAGTCTTACGAAACGTTAACCTATGTTTTTCTGCTCGAGAAGTATAGGTTAACATGCTTTTACGTTCGAAAAACCTAGTTTATCGATCGTTAATCCTAATTTTTTCGACCGTGAACACGTAACTATTGAGACAATAGGCTTGCCTACGCGTTTGACAAGATCTATATCACTAGCATTTCTTTTCCCTAGCTCCACCAAAACTTTGTGGTGCATGAAGTTTCTTCTTATAGTATTATCTAAACGGAGTCGGGTCACATTATTGTAAAAAAAATTTTTCTTTTTTTTTTTTTAATATTATATATTTTTTAGATATTTTTGTCGTCATAGTTTTATCAGTGGTTCAAAATATCAAGCTAAAACAGTATAAAAGTAACGTAATGCATTAATAAAGCGTTGTTAAAAGGTTAGCCCGAATTAAGTATACAAAGCAGAATAAGCAGAATCCTACATATGATTTAGTAATAGTAATAATTAAACGTACCATGTTTACTTAGACATTATCAACAACTTGTTATCAATTGCAGAGTAACATCTATGTAATTTAGTAATTGTGTCTGCTATATATTCTGGGCTTCCATGGAACCAGAAATTGTGATGGGCCATACAATGATGTAATAAACTCAGATCAAGGTTTTGCATGTAAATTGTTGGTATTATCTATAGTATTTAATTTGCGTTAGCTACACCAAATTTTGGGTCTGGGATTCCCTTATATCATTATTCTAGAATGGGTGCATACTTAATTTAGGTGCAAATGAATCACCGGGCTTCCTACGAGCTTAACATAGCCTAAGAATGTTCAATAATTTTGGTTTAAGTAAGCATCCAATCTTTGTTCCTGACCATATGATTTACTCTTCTTATTTTTATTTCATTCATACTGGGTATAACCCCCGCCTCTTCTTGATTTTTTCATTCACACTACCACCACACCACCGAAACCGGTTATTTATTTATTTTGATATTTCTGCATTCTTTTGTTTAGTTGATTCTTACACCTGTAACTATGGTGCATAATGCCCACCTAAGCGGTTCCAACTCCCCACCCATCCATCTGTCAAGAGGGTTGTGGTCGTGGGACGGTAAGGTGCACTATAGACATCCAATGATGATTGTTATATATACTGAACATATATGTTTGCGTTCTTGTCATAGTTCAAACCATTTCGTATTGGGCTCGCCTCGCGATGGAGGTAATGGAGTTGGTGAGATAGTAAGGGGGGGGGGGAGGGGGGGGGGAGGGGTGGGGGTGGGAATGTTTTGATTTTTGGTTTTGTATTTTTTCTTCAAAAATTAACCAATCTCATCTAAAGAAAATCTGGGACTGGGGAGGGTGGTGAGTGTGGGGGGGAGGGGCGAGAGTGGGGCAAATGTAAATATTTCTTCGTTGTTAGTTTGTTTATTATGACATCATAACTATGGTGCCTGATGTTGGATAGGGTGGGTGGAGGAAGGGGATGGCGGGGTAACTATCAAAATGAAATTTTGTATCTATGTTTCTTAACAGATAACATCAATCTTTATCCATTTATTTAAAAAAGAGTAAATATTTCTGTGTTGTAGTCTTACACCGTGATTATGGGTGTATACTGCCTACCTCAATCCCCACAATAAAGACCGTATTTTCAATCCGTTCCCCAAGGTCACAGATCACTCTGTTACTATTTTTAGCACATCTCAAAATGGCCGACCAATTCAAATGCTTAAAGACAGCAATATATTCTTAATTATGGCTTATCCCAAGGAACATTCGTACAGAAACTGTTTTATTTTATTTTGGCTTCGATTTAGGCTCCTCATATAATATATTAAATGTCCCCCGACCACATGTTACATATTTTCGGCACATTGCAAAATGTGGCTTACCCGAAGTTACATAGAAATGTTTTATTTTACTTTTGATTTAGGTTAAGCTCTTCTATAATATAATAAATGCCTACCACAATCTCACCCCACTCCTCTGTTACTATTTTAGCACATTTCAAAATTGGCTGAAATCCAAATGCTTCAAGATGGAATATGTTAATAGATAGAGTCTGGTCTCGGCGAGTTGGTTTATTTAAACACCGAGAATGGATGTAGCTCCATCGAGGTGTTAAAATAACCAACGAGTCTGAGACATTACTCTACTCTTTTTTGTAGCATGGTGTACTTAGTAACATCTGAGCTCAGAGCGACGTCCGTACTCTAAATTCCTCTAGTAGTACAGGTATAGCCACTCCCATAAGTTAACCCTAAATTAAACGATTTAATGCTTTGCATTCATCAACGGAATGTCACCCTGCTACAATTCCGTGTAAATGTTCTTCAGGTTAAGCCATAATTAAGAATGTGTAGCATGGGTCGGTGACATTTCCTTTGATGAATGCATCATCATGCACTCCCTGTATTGTTTTAGGTGCTGCTTGAGTGATGGCAGACAGACAATGGTCGTCGCTCCAGCAAAACATGGAGTTTTTTACAACATAATTTGACAGCAACTCTACAGGCTCTGCAGATGAGAATGTTCCTGGCCCATTCTTCGTTTTTTTTTAATTATATAGCGAAATTCCCTAGTTGCGTTTCTTTTTCACTTTAGTATATTTACTTTTTATTGGCAAATATCGGTCTGGGTGTGAATAAAATTTAGCGCCAACTGGCCAACTCTATCCGCCCGCTTTTCACGCACAATAAAAGTCAACGTTTGCTTGACGTTATGTTGTAGGGATGGAGTTGGGGTAAAGGTCTCATAACAGGATAAAGCAAATTGAATTTGATGATTCTAGATAATAGATAACAATGAATTAACAATACATAAAACAGTTCACAGTAAATAAAAGTCAAAGAGCAATCCTAAATTTACAGATTTTACGAATTATAGCGGGGTGGGGAGGTGGGGGAGGGGGAAGAGTTGGGGACAAGATAAATAAATAAAAACAGACAATATTAAATTAACCAAAAGATAACAATCAATATTATCTTTAAAAATAACAAAAAGTATTAATTTCGCCAATTACAGCGATCATACACTAAACAGTTTAGTTACACAGTCTTGTTACCATCACGTGCTGCTTCTCATAAGTCAAAAGACATTTTAAATTTTTAAATTTTTAATTAACATGCAAACATACAATCTCTCAAAGTCTAGCCAAAATCTCACCAACGTTAGTGGCACGTTCAACCATCGATTTTTTATGCTGTTCCCCTGGCAGAATTCCGTGTAGCATAGAGTAGCGAAGAAATAGCAAAAGCAGGCCGGGTGACCAAGGCTAGAGTAAAGCTTCTTTAAAAATATTGACACCTTTAAAACGAGGTCATACCGAAAAACAGGTATGATCGATGATTGGTCAAAGTCAGTTTTTAATCCTGATTAAAGCGATGGTTGAACTTGCCACTAACGTTGGTGAGATTTTGGCTAGACTTTGAGAGATTAGTATGTACAATAGACATATTGCATGATTAAATTTTAGCGATATTGTTTTGTCTTCTGTTGTAAGGAGTGTATGCCCTTACTGGATATTGTCTTGTTACTCTGTATTCTGACCAAGTCATTGAGTACTTGCTTGGCTGCATTCTAGGGCTAGCAAACTCATGTAGACTTTATTCACAACATTACGACGTCATGCAAACGTGGACTTCTATTTGCGTGAAAAAATTGCGAATACAGTCGGCTAATCGCTAGTGGGTACTTTAATCGGAATAATTTGCCAAGACCGACATTTTCAAATAAGACGTATACATCTACGGGTTTATCTGTCCGAGACTAAATAACACGTAACAAAGCGTAGTATAGAAATCGAGAAGCATGCCGGATGACCGGGGCTAATCATTCCCGTTGGAATTTTATGTAATTAAAACAGGACTTTTGACATCGAATTGTTTTATATTTTTCTAGATTTTAAATCGACATATTTATATCACATAATCGACAAACAGTACATAGCTTGAAATAAATATCTCGTGTTTATCAAATAAATATCTAGTGTTTATCAAAAAAATATCTCGTGTAATACAGATAATACGCATTACCTCTAGTACCTTTATATTGATATATTTTTATTTTGTTTTGTTTCAACGCGATATAAAGAAAAGAAAAAAATGTTTAAGTTCACTAAAAAACACGATTTAATTGTAAAATAAAGAACCTCTTCTACGTATTTGTTTTGCATTTATTGAATTGTGTCGTGTTTTGTCGACATACATAATATCGATTATAGATATATATTATAACAACTGGGAGTTGTTTTAAATTGGAGGAAATTCAATATAACCCAACAGACGAGGCACGAATACGCTTCCGTAACATTTCTAACACCTGTAAAGATAACTTAAATCGTATAAATCATTGACAATGGTTATACGTCGCTTTATGTGAAATCGTACTTTTTTAGCTTTATTTAGATCTAAAAACTGAATAAAATCCGTCTATAAATGACAAGTTATATGCGTTGTCCTGTGGGCCCTCCGTGGTCCTCACGTAAATGACAGAAAACTCTCCGCATAACCAAAATTCTATTTTTTGATATGTTAAGTCGTTATTTGAATGGCACGTTGAAGCATTATCGCGACTTTTTATTAATTGTTGAGATTTTTATCATGCTTTTTATTTTTATATTCGTTGAAATTATGTCGCCTTTAAAAGAGAAATTATCGCGAAAAGTCACAATTAAAATGACGCATAATGTCACGATAATTTATGTCAACTTAAGTGCATGGCAGCCACATGCCACCATATGTTATGTTAACATTTCTATAGTATTATTTCCTCTCCACTCGTCTGATGATAGTGTGTAGTGATTTGTAAAGTGGGGGTCGAAAAATAATCACAACATTCAAGCGTATTATTGATAATGACGAAATCTGGTGAATGACGATAACTGGTACACAACCAGTATTCCTTCCGTTATAAGC